>OX579634.1:6188235-6385084 GCA_951230915.1 Antitrichia curtipendula
AGGAAGAAAAAATTAGATTAACAGATTTTCAAACTTTAAATCCTCTGAACTCAATTCTTTTTGCACTATAAATTTTTTTAGATTTGAATATAAGAATGACTAGCAGTTTCTATATTATCTTCATGATTTTCATGATTTTTTGGAGGAATATTTTAAAAACAAAAAAAATATTAAAGAACTAAAAAAAATTACAACCAATGTCTACACCTAACACCTTTAAGAAGATGATACTCTAGGAAGGAAAAGTATAGAAGAATTATCTAAGTAGGAGAACTAGAAAACTGCAAAATCTCAATAAAATAGATATTTCAACGTTTTAATTTGTATTAAATAATAAAAACAATTTACAAAGAAACTAAAAGTTTGCCACTTATTAGTATTTTACGGTGAAGAGATTTCACTACAAGAATGAGCTTGAAACCATCTTCAATATTGAAAAATGTGCACACCAAGTGCCCATCTATTGTGGGATTAGACTACAAAATTTTAATTTTAGATAATTAATTTTGGATATTCTATAGTATTTGATATCATTAAATCTAAAATTATAATAAATTAGCAAAAGAAACTTTTAAATATAAAATGATTTTTTTTTTAAAGTAAGGGACATGACTACAATGAAACCATCCATCTCTACTAAAAATTTCAAGTTCATTGGGAACATGCTTCAAAAATAATAGAGGATGACATGTCCATCATGCTATGTGTGACATAATTAAGTATTAATATGTCTTGCAAACACCCTATACATGGACACACGGTTGCTAGCATGTGAGCCTAGGATCTTGAGCCAATGAACCTAGGAGCCTAGGTTCCGATGTTACAGGTACCTTTTATAGTTATAGGATATTTATATTATAGGTGTCTATGTTGTAGGTTCCTATGTTATAAGCACCTTCCATGATTATAAGATGTTTATATTATAGGTACCTATGTTACAGGCACCTTTCATGGTTATGGGATATTTATATCATAGGTGTCTATGTCATAGGTACCTATATTATAAGCACCTTCCATGGTTATAAGATACTTATATTATACTTATGTATGTTATAGACACCTTCAATAAGTGTAGCGTACCTACTTAAACCTAGGCCTCAAGGCTCATAGGCTCACATTTCTAGGCTCACATGCTAGTGTTGTTGTACATGGACACATGGCTCTTGGAGAATTTTATTTTATTTTTATTTTATTTTTAAATTCAAAATATAAATTAAGAACTTTCATTCTTTAAAAAATTGTCAAGTAGAAGTAAGTGTGAAAAATTAATTCTTTAATAGTTTCAAAGTATAATAGAAAATACGATGATCCTAATAAAGAGATTGTAGTAGCAAATTAATCCACAACCAATAGACAATTGGATTTCAAATTCTTTTGAAAATTGAGTTAAAAAAAAAATCCCATACATTATTTTCTTAAAATTATGTCATGAAATTATGCCCTAAGATTAGTAGACACTCTTCCTAATTTTCACTTTACTAATCCAAATAAAATATAAATAAAATATATTCACTTTACTTAATTATATTCTTTGAGAAGGAATTATTTTTTAATTGATTTTGATTATTATAATTGTTTTTCATTGCTTGAGCTTGAACATTTTGTGCTTAGGAGGGCATTATAATTTTTTCATACATCAATGAAATTTTTTTATTCCCATAAAGCCAGTCCAGTTCTTTACCTTCAAAAAATTACAAAAAATTTCAACAAAATTTGACATTGCAATAACCTGCATGAAATCCTAAAAATTTATTTGTGCACTTTGTACTATTAAGGGCTAACCCTTTAACTCCTCAAGGCCCAACAACCTTTTGATAATAGAAGTTTTCAATGAATTATCCTACTTTGATATCTTTTTGCATATGGATGTGCTTGAAATTTTTAATTTTAACCATACAAAAGTAAAGACCACTTTATCAAATATGAATGGAATTAATTGTAGAAAATTTTGATCATTGGATTTTTACATTATAACAATTTTGGATGATTAACTTTATAGGCAAAAAATGCCTTTGGAGGAAGAAAAATTATAAGAAGATGAATAATGCTTTCTTACCCCTCTAAAAAAATGTATATTGGAATCTAAGGCAAATTTAATTTTTTTTAACTAAAAAATTGGAGAAATAAAAAAACTCTCAAATTTGTACATATTTTCAAATAGAAGGAATAGGAAGTCAAAACTAACCAAATTGGATCCTACAAAAAATTTAAATTTTTTATATATGTGTCAATTTTAAAATTTTAACAATTGATAATATTAACATATTGTTTGAAACATATTCAAAAAAATTGAATTGCTCTAATTATTTTGTATTCTTAATCACACCAAAATAATTGAATATATTTTTTTTTAATTGCTAGAAATATAAATTTGAAAAAAATTCTCCAAATCCAATTTGCTTGTATAGAGTAAACATTAGAAAAATTTCAAGCCTCAAAGAAAGTGCAAGTTTCAAATGGCAGCGATGCAATTATAGAAAAAATGGTGATTTAAAAAAAAATAGAATTTTGAGAAATTAACGTGGCACTACTAGTGCCATGCTACTGCCATGTTAGATAAGTTATTTTTTAATTTTTTTAATTTTTTAAAAATTTGCACATAGGGGTCCCAAAAATGAATAGTTAGTGGTCTTTTGCAGGGATCTAATTTTTCCTAATGGACTAGAAATGTCTAAGAAAATATATTTTTTGATCCCTACTATTCCTTTCATTGAAAAAACATTATCTTTGCTCCCTTTTTCTATTAGACTACATTTCCTAAATGAATTTTTGAATACTTCAAATTTCACATTCAAATTTTAAAAATCAGGGATTTATGTGAAATTTGACATAAATCAATTAAAAATTTCATATAAATTGATTTATGTGAAATTTCATATGTTAAATTTTACATATTAAAATTTCATATATTATCTTGTGAAAATTTTGAAATTTGAAATTTTATAAGAATTAAATTACAATTCAAATGTTGCTAGTCCTTAGTCAACATAGCCCTTCTAGTAGCACTTTGAGTTCTAGCGTCATATATAAAGTCACAGTGTGTCACTTCTTTGTTTGTCATTACTACATTTTTGCCAATTGCAATGATGCTACCAAATCAATGAGTCTTTTTAAAGTAGTCTAATTGATGTAGTTATGTTGGTGGGTAGTTGTACATGATTCATTAGCAACAATAATTGGAAGCAATTTGTTTATACCAAGTACCATTACATTCTTGAACTTCAAGCCAAGGGACCTTTTTCTTGAATGCAAACTTGTATTGTGAAGAATTGTGAAAGAAGAAGAGTGTTCACACATTCAATTGTGCATAGCGGATGATTGATTCTACCAATAACATACTCCTTTCTCTGCTTCTAAAATCATACAATATTTTTGTTTTGCTTCTAGCTAAAATTCTAACTTATTAAAATGGGTTAGTACTAAGTCACATGTGATATGTAGCCTTTATACATTATAAACTTTACTAAAAGTAAGGAGTTACATCAAGTCATAAAACATGATACAGATTATAGTATAGTCCATAGTAATTGCACAGATCAGTGTAGGTTTGACTATAAATACTTTGATTGGTTATGTTGGCATCAAATTTAGTATTGTAGGAGAAAAAATGAGTCAAAATTTGCGTAGCCACCTTCCATTGCAACTAACACACACAAGTTAGAAGGCCATTTTGAGACTATGCCTCTATTGTGAACATCTCTAGACCTAGAGGATTCTATTTTGGATTTAGTGATTTCATATTCACAATGCAAATCAAAATGAGATGTTCTTCTTTTTGAAGTAGGTAGTAGCAATTTCACTTTTGTAAAGAATTTAATCAAAAGAAGGCTTTGATATTATGACAACTTTAAATAAGTAAATATTATGTCCGCGATTAATGATCATTATTTTTTAATGAATTTTTTATCAATATTAGGTGTAATTGTGTGACACTCATGAACTAATATCTGAGTTAATACTATTAGAGTACACCATAGTAAGAACATTGATTTTTACTTATTGAACTATCTTATATTAATTATCTTTATTGGAATATATGAGGCATATAGATATACATAATTGCCTTTGCAACCATCTCACGTGGCATTAGTATCTTAAGTTGCACACACATATTTTGGAATTGGAATTTTTTTAATTGTGTGTTTAAAAGGATCAAAGGATAAATCATTTGGTCATGTCCTCCATTAAGATATATTGCTCTGAACATGATTTTGATTTAAGCTCAATAAATTGGTCTTATTTTTCAAATGACAATTTAGTACAGTAGAGTACACTCAAACCTCTTTATTCTAAATAAACATTTTAAGTATTATTCAGCTTAAAAAATTTGTGATCATTCAATAGGTAGCTGTTTTAGTTTTCAAAGCCTAAATCAAATCACATCTTTCAAATTAATTAACTATTTGGCAAGGAATGCCAATCCTAACCACTTGGTATAGCATTTCAAAGAAAATGTCAAAAGGGTGGGACATTCTTGCTAAAATATCTTAGGCATTGAACCCCTCAATGACCACGAGGATACAATGTATCTTCTTCAAATTTTCAATGGCAAAATCTTGATTGGGTGAAACAAATCTTAGTATTTTGTAAACTAGGATCTTGTAAAATAATAGGGTTTATGTAATTGAAAATTTTAAAAATTTGAATGTGAAAGTTTTAAAATTTCACATAAATCGATTTAAAATTTCACATAATCAATTTATATGAAATTTTAAAATTTCACACATATCAATTTAAAACTTCAAAAGAATTATCTTATGAAAATCCAATATAGATTCATGCTTACACAAACTTGTTCTAAATATTTACCTCATGATTAAGAATTCTAGCTGACAAGACAATTGCCTACTTAGAAGGTAGACCAACTCCGCTAAATGATTCAAAGATTTCCATACAATGATAAAAATTTCTTTGGATAAGTAATTTTTGAAAAGAAGATTATGCTACAAAAGACACTTGCTTTGGTGACTACAAATTCTCGTAGAATTAATAACTTTAGTCAAGAGAGTAGAAATTCTTCACCTAGTTCATTTCAAAAATCACTTCCAATTAGCTCTTCACATGGTCCCCCAAATCAAATACAAGTGTAACAAGGAATCATCCCATTGGCAAACATGAAGCCTAATGTAACTATGGCTAATCAAGTCCACCAAGTCTTTAAGGTCAACTCATTCTCTCGTGAACAAAGGCAACCACACTCGGGAGCATGTACCATAATAAACCCACTAGAAAATTCTCCCTTCATTCACAAGGCAAATTATTTTTTGAAATCAAAAGATTATGCATGTCCACCAATGTAATTGGGTATTATGAATTTTTCATCTGAAAAGTTTTTTGTTTGATTCAAGAAAGCTTTTGTAAACCCCCACCAAGAAATGCCCTGTCCATTTTACAAAATCATTATTTCCATTAATCTCATCTTGATGAAATCCATGTGATCAATGATTATGGATTTTTCATTCATCGATCATACATTTCATCCGTTTCTAGACGGGGAGGACCATCTCCTTCTTGTCGGGAATTCTGAAGAAAAAAAATAGGCATTCCTCGTAGGACTTTTTAGACTGCGTTGGCCTGTTTTTTTTCCAGAACTCCCTCCGCCTCGGTGATTGCCCTATCGCGGACACTTCGAAAGTCTCTACCAGTGTACTTGCAGAGAAATCGATCCATGGCTTTGGATATTTTCTAAGTCTATCGATGTACTGTGAGATCGATCGATCGATCCCTTGGAGCCAGACATTGGTTTCCAAATAGCAGCAACTAACATTTTTCGGGTGCTGCAAATTTTAAGCTGTGAGGACTGTGTCTATAGCGCGCAATGCTTCGAGTGCACACATTCTCAGGTGCACTCAATCAGCAAAATTCCAAAACAACAATCATATTCAGCATTCCGCCATAGAGTAAGAGCTTCATATGGCATTTTCATTTTTGAATTGAAGAGTGAATATGTTAAGTGAGAACAACTTCAGCATTGCGATTAGTTATGATTTTCTCCATTTCACCATTTCCAAAATTATGGATTCCTACCTGAAACACACTTCATGATTTTACCGTTTTCATATAGAATGCCTACCTGACATGCAACAACCTAATGGGGAGTCTGGACTTCTCCATGGAGATAAAGCTGAATCCAGGAGCTTGAGTTTAGGGTTCGTTGTTGTGGTTTGCACTGCTAAGGACTACTCGGAGTTTGTGCATCAGTGTTCCAATTCGCGGGTTCTTCTTTACTCGTGGCAATCATAGAAAAAGGCTACAACCTAGTCTGAAAAGCCATAGATCTGTGTTTCTTAGGACCAATGTACTGCAACGATTCTCAATAAACGAACATTACCATTGATACTTGGAAAACAAGGCTTTCTCTTGCATCTGTGTGTGTTCACTTAGGTTGCACAAATGTGTGTGTGGCTTTCTCTTACATTGCCGGCCATCACTTGGCAAAAAATTCCATCAATCCATTAAGTTCAGCATCACTAATTTAAGTCTGCTTACCAGTTTGGCAATGGAATTAGGGATTAAATGTATATCATTGCCATCCATACCACTCCCATCAAGCACTGGAGAGAGCATGCACCTTAACCTCCTACTCCTATCTGTAAGTCAGTTTTTGGAATCAAGTTAGTAGAATTTTTTGCTAAGTGAATCTCCATCCCTCGGAGGTTAGAGACTATCTTGGGAGAGGACTAATCAAACTTTATGTTTAACCTCCATGGTTTTGTCAACTAGACTTGTGTGCCGTTTCATTACTGTATTCATCATGCTCTGTACTTGCTGAGGATTGTGCCTCACGTCCTTTAGAAAGCTTTCTGATTCCATAACGGCATCGTAGTTGTCCAGAATGTAGTCACAACAAAAAGAAGAGGCCTTACTTAGTACTTGCAACGAACCATTGAGGTAGTCCCAGCAATTGTCAGGAGTCAGGTTCCTTCCTAAAGCACATACGAGCTCATCTTCAAATCTGGTCACTACATGGTACTTGTGCGCTGCCCCCCAAAACTCAGCAAAATGCTTGTCAATTGCATCGCTAACTAGTTCTTGCATTGACCCGTAATGCTCATTGGTGGTGTAGAGCACCAGCAAGAACAAGTGCAGACCATCAATGGTCATGTCCGGAATCTCGACAGTGGATGTGAGCTGCTCCTTCATATCGTGTTGAAACATGGCAGCAAAAACAGGGGACGCACTGGCCAACACACTTCGGTGAGCTTTCACGGTGCCTCCTTCGGCAACAAGCGTGATGTCTGTGTGAAGGCCTCTCTCCAGCATCTTGAATAGTACATAATCAGCACAAAACTTGTGCAATGCACCTCTCTTTTCTCTCAGTTGTGCCTCAGGCACAAACTTGGAAATGTCAATATTTACAAGGCTATCGGATTCCATATTGTGGAGCAGTGGGATGGTGTGTTGATAAGACCAAAGCCACTCTTACACACACACAACTTAAGATATGAGAGTTAATTTAGAATGTACACAAACACTGTTCAATTAAACTGTAAACTAGAAGCATATTCACTGACAACTGAACTTTGAATATTTCAAGCAAAGTAGATCGAGGTGCTCATACTCTACTGTAAGTTGTGATTAGCCTTGAACCTCCCTTATCAATGGACGGTTTTAATGTTGGAATTGAATTACTTCATGGTAGATTGATTATTTCAACCTCGAGTTTATGGACTTTGAGGAAGCTAGAGCACCATACAACTAGGGAAGTTGGAAGACCAAAAGCCTATTTCTTTAGAGGATAAGTGCACAATGCACCTAGTGAGACCCTACATATTCTATGGTACGTAGATATGCCAAATATTTAAACAGTATACTAGGGTGAATGCATGAAACACCGAGCGCGTTGATTTTGTTGCATTCGTGACCTTCAAATCTCCAATCTCCAATAGTCCAATAGTTCTACGGTTGGGTGACGAGTTATACTTTCACGTCAATACCTTTTCTCTTTGTATGATTAGAAACTAACACATCACTTGGTACTGTACAGACAGATTAAGAGATCCGAGTGTGCAAAACTAATTAACAAACTCTGGATCTAGAAAAGCATGCAACCGTGTCAGTCTCTGTTACCAGACCTGAGTGAATTCCACTAAGATTCACAGCTTTGGTAGACCTTGAATGAAGAACACCTGCGCAGTAGACTACTCGATGCATCATTTTCAGGTGTTTTTCATTCAAGAAGAGTTTCTTGAAAACCAAGCCGTGACCTGCACTTGCTCCTATTGTAAGGTAGTGTACAGTACATGGCAAGGAGGCTCATCTTGCTCAACCACGCGCCGCAAGCTTCCTGCTTCCTGAAGAGCCTTAATTACTGAGGAGATGTGGAATCCGCGTTGGCGGTCACCGGATTGATTTTGGTAGTGCTGGTTGGTGGCTGGGATTCGAATGTCCAACTCCTGGGCAGTGACAGCTCTTCTCGGGGAGCCGAGTCTCGGAAGGACTCTGCTGGCGACCTGGAGCGAGCATAGAACGAGGAGAATCGCCAGTGTTAGTTACAGATGAGATGAGCTGGTTCATTTTCTCAGTTTGTAGCCGACTCAAAATGACAACCTTAGGTGAATCATCGATCTAACACTTCAAAAACATTTACAAACTGTGTAGCGGTCTACAGAGGGATCAACCACTTTGAAACTAAAGTTTCCCTCCAGGATCTTAGATTTTCATGCAGGAAGTGCTAGATTTGGTGACCAAAAACAGTGATGTTTAGACTTGAACTCTCAGAGCAGATGGATGCTAGCTCAACAACTATTTTCAATTTCAACTAAAAATGCAAGGAATTTAACCAAAGCCTGTCAATGAATAACCAAGTAATAATAGAGAACTGCGCATATGGGCTACTAGGTTGGCTCCAATTGCGCCCCGGACGTACACTGACCTGGAGATTCGTCTGGAGTCAACTTTGGGCATGCTTGAGGAAGCGCTCACTAGATCAGACGAGCTGTCACCCTTTTTGCCTTTTTTCTTCTTCCTCTTAGGACTGGACACTTCTTCCTCCTCGATAAACTGCACCAGCGACCGCAAGAAGCTCTTGCTCGCTTCCAAACGTGACAGTTTCCTCTGCAAGGCCATACAAGGGCAGACACGGATCCCTCAGCCGAATATAGGCTAGCTGACATTCTTCAATAGATTAATCAAGGTCCCGTTTTCAGCTAATTCAAGGATACTCTTCTGATTATTTTGTGAATCACCAACCTAGGATGTACGTGGCAGCATGATATTTGAACACTAAAATATGGGATTCAATCCTCCCCTAGACGTCCAAGGGAGGAATAATCCTCCTGTAACTAATCCCCCTATAACATGTTAGCTCCAGTTTGTAACTTAGGCTTTGTTTAAAGAATGTTATGGATTACGCATGAAAATGATCTAAATGTATGGGTTAAGAATCCTGCTTGCAATGCACTATACGGGTCGTGGGTGTACCTACAAATACGGTCTGTATTTGTTGAGTACAAAAGCAAGTGAGTAATTGTGCCACAAAGAAAAGGTGGGTACACCAGCAAGTAGAGCAGGAGCAAGGAATGAAAGCCTTGATTCTGACCTCGCTGGTGTCTTCAAGGCGGTCGCGCGAGACTCGGCGGTGACGGATGATCATGCGAGTCCAGTAAATGAGGCAACACAGAATGGAAGCGCAACCCGTGACGAGGAAGAGTCCCCAGAATGTGTTGAGCCCCAGCTCATTGGAATCGCTGGCCACACTGTTCTGGTTGGCGCAGCTTTCCGTGTTGAGCCACAAGTCGTGAATGCGTTGCAGCTCTCCGTCCTCCGAGAGCTTGAGAATGGCCGTGGAGAAGTCGATGGACAACTGGGAGCCTTTGGGAAATGCCTGAACCCACATTCAACCACATTATTTTACCAACGCCAATTAGATGTAGCTACTTGGACATCAAGCCAGTCGTGATACTAATGCCAGGATTCTCCACATTCTTTAGAAGCCCACTGCTGCACCCAAGAATCTATGTCCATCACGTATCCAATTCTAACTAAAGTTTGTATGGGAGTAGAAGTCTTAAGCTCTCGTTTCCATCTTGAATGTAGCTAGAGAATTGAGAGAGAGAAAATAGTAGAGAGACATACAAAGCCCCATCCACTCTTGGTGAACTCTTGTCCCGCAATGGTGAAGTCACACTCGGAGGACAGAAACAACTGCACGTAAGGGAGCTCGTCCACGATGGCCCCGACGCCGCCTTCGGATGGGCCCTTGCTCAACGCCGCGGCATACGCAGCCATCGTGTCCAGCGCCACCAGCCGACTCGGCGCTACATTGAGTTGCAGCAGGTAGTCGCGCACGAAGGAACCCGTCTGGTATCCGATGGGCACGTTGCTGGTGAGCAAGGTGGAGATGCCTTGAATGGTGGGCATCAGCTGCTGGACCGTCAGAATCGAAGTCAAGCTGGCGGTGTAGGAACTGATGATAATGAGAACCACGAACAGCCAGATGACCAGCACCGCCCGCCCCAGCGTGCTATTCACCTTCTCCCCTGTAACACGAATCAGGGATCCAGATCAGGGATGCAGAAACCAAAAATTGACTAGGCAGGCTCAAGACAAGAGTATGCGAACATGGATTCAAGTTTGGGGTGACTTTACGTTGCGAGAAGAAGAGCGTGGAGAAGATGAACCAGAGCGTGGTGACGACCTGCTTCTTCGGCTTCCCTCGCCACTGTCGATTCTTCTTGTGCTCCAGAAGCCACAACACGAGTCCCGTGAAGAAGAAGAACACGCCCGTGCTGACCCACATGAGCGGCGTGAACGGCCGCATGAACGCCCACGCTTGGTTTCGTTCGCCTTGCTTCACGGGCACCACCACCGCCAGCCCCGAAGTTGTGTACGGCTGCGTGAAGTCCACAATCATGGATCGCTTCTCCGTGATGGTCACGTCCCCCACCACCGCATCAAAGTTCTGCTCACCCCACCTACACGGGCATGCTGATCAAACAGTTTCGGGTTCACAAGTAATGGAAAATCGATTTCCATTCACCACACAAGTGAATTCTGAACCCTCTCCTACAGCAATCTAGACATTTTCACCATCTTAAATTTGGCACATTTGATTTGTGTCGAGCTAAAAATCAATTGCAATAAAACGGAATTTCAATAGATTAAGTATTTTCACACTTAAGCGCAGATCAAAGTTCGCATTTATGGTCAATGGAGCCTCAATGTACTGGACTATATGGGTAATGAAGCCTCTAGCTCTAAAGTCCATTCATCATACAGTAAGGGAGAGGTTTCATTAACCATACAAGTGAATTCATTTTGAACCTTTTCTTACAACAATCTAGAAAATTTCACCATCTTAGTCAACTTTTGCACTTGCCATTTGTGTCAAGCTAAAAATCAATTGCAAAAAACGGAATGACAATAGATTAAGTATTTTCATACAGAGCACAAATCAAAGATCGCATGTAACTATGGTTAATGGAGTCTCTATCTTACAGTCACGGGAGATCGAATTCGAACGCAAGGATTGTTAAAGAGTTGTGCGGAATGATTGTTAGAGAACGGTTGTACCTTCTCGACAATTTCGTTGACGAGCGCGTCGTAACTGGGCGTGGAGCTTCCGTTGCCAAACAAGGTGAAGTTGTAGTCAATAGCGTAAGGTAGATACTCCAGCGCTTTTTGAAACACGTCAACACAGAAACCGGAAAAAGTCGTTCGATTCTCAGTATCTGTTGATGAGCTTATGAATTCCTTGTACCCAATCCTGTTCGGCACCCCGATCACGAGCCCGCTTCCGATTTTGGGCATCACCCAGCCTCGCGGGACCTCCGTGACGCCGCCAGGCCAGATCACCGTTTGCAACCCGGATGTGGGCGCAGCTGCAGCCGAATTCGTGGCGGCCTTTTCAACGGGAGCGAAGGGTAAGCATCCCGTGGTGTTTGACCAGAACCCAACCACGCGTAACCCCTTCCCCACCATGTTTACAATCTCGAACTCCGACCCTATGAAATCCCCTGTGGGATCCAGTTGCAGGGAGCCCGTAATCCCCGTGAAATTGTTGGTGATGATATTCTGCAGCAAGCGCTTCCCATCACTAAGCACTTTGAGCTCCGTGAGCTCGGAGCTTCCGCCCGCGTCACTGGGATACGCCGCGGGCGTGACGAACGTCACGTTGCCGCCCTGGGCTGTGAAACTGTGAAGCGCGTGCGCGATCACCCACACAGCGTCGTAAGCGTACCAGGCGTAGACGTTGTTCATCTGTGGAGCTCCGAGGGAGGTGTCGTTCGCGTAATAGTCTGCCCATCGATCTTTGTAGCGCTGAAGCTCTGGGGAGGATGGGATGAAGCTCCGGGTGCCGATCACACCCTGGAGTGATTGCATGAAATCAGTATCAGTCGCGAGATCATTCATGACGCTCGCCATGGCCTCCGTGACGATCCAAACGTACTGGTCAGTGACCATTTGCAGCCACTGCGCCATGACGAAAAGCTCCCGGCCGAGATTGGGCTCCATGTGCACCACCATCACGCGCGACTCCTGCTGCGCGAGCTGGGTGAGCACGCGGCCCAGGTCGTCGCTCGTGATGGACGTGTCCAGGGCCACTCTGTTCACGAGGCTGGAGCCCGCGGCTTGGAGCGCTGTCCCTAAGGCGGCGACGCCGTTGTTGCCGAAGTCGTCGTCGGGGTAGATTACCGTGACCTCGCGCCACCCGTAGTACTGAATGACGCCTACATGAATGTATCAATGGAGTGTCATCATCAGTTCATCACCATCGCCGAAATTGATTGCGTTTGAGATTGACCTGCGAAACTGAAACTGCGAAACTGACCTGCGATGGCGGACATTTGGATGGCGTCGCTGTGAATGAGGCGGACGAAGAAGGGGTGCTGGTCTTCGGAAAGCGACGGGTCAGTGGCGGAGAAGGACACCAGCGGCACTTGGGTGGCAGTGCCCATGTGCGAGACGAAGTGAGACACCAGCGAGGTCTGCGGCCCCACGATGGCCACCACCTCCTCCTTCAGCAGGTTCATCGCTGCCACAAAAAGCACCCATACACGAGCAGCAAATTCAGACAGAGTGGCACACAATCTCAACACCGACATACTAGGGCATGGGTTGCGCTCCGGGGAAGGAGGCGGGCAGCAAGTGCTATTCAGGTTTCAAGCCTAGTACTTTGCGATTGGGAGAGATTCTGGAACTCAAAATCACGTAGGGTCGGATTTGGAAACAAAACGCAGAGTCACGTGACTCAAATCATGACACCCTGGCACCCCGAACTAGATACTTTCTCATTTGGAAATCGGAGCAATTCAGCTCCCATCGTCCATGAGGTGTAAGCAATTCAATTCTGTACTAGGGTGTGTGCGAGAGCAAGACTTTTGCTATGAAAAGCAAGCAATTTAGGCAACGTGCTTTCAAGATTCTACGAGGGGACTAGGTACTATGACGACAGATTGTGGCGCCCAGAAGAATTTGCACATGGCCGGAATTTGGAAACAAACAACAGAGTCTTGCGGCTGAAATCGTGACCTGTTGACACCCCAAGCGAGATTTGCGCTTACCAGCTGCCGCGCCCTGGAACGCGCTGCAGTTGCTATTGCCCAAGTGCAACACCAGCTGCGGGACGAGCGCGGAGCCATTGGCGCTAGCATTGTTGACGTCGCGGATGGCGAGCTCCATCGCTGCCTTGGCTGCCCGGCCGATGGAGGAGTTGAACGCCAGCACCCCTCCGATGGCAATCGACTCCTGCGCCGACGCCGACGTCGCCGACGCGGCAAGCAGCATGAATATCATTAGAGCACCAAGGCAGCCATGGCGCCATGTCGGATCCCTCATAGCGCTAGCTCCTCTTGTTACAGCTTCAATTGCCCGTGGCTTCTATCAAATGCACGCCCATGGCTTCTATTCTGCTGCAGACATATCTAGAATTCACAAAGTGACCCCTCACACCCACAAATCTACGTCTCTCCCGACCTCCCCTCACTCTCTTCTGTCGAATTTGCAAGTGTGACCTCTGTCTAAAACGCCATATGTGCTTGTTTGCGAGAATATCAACAAGGTGCCGGCTGTTGCTTCTTCCTCCTTGAAACCACCATCACGAGGCAAAAGCATGCACGATATATCAATACCTAGAGCTGCACCATTTCGAACAGAATCTCTTTCCCATACTAGCTCTAACATACGACAACAGCAAAATCCCAAGAGTGACTGACACAGACTGCTTTGCCCCGTTCCAAGTTCCAACAAGGAGCGCTCCCTGACGAGCAAGGCGACCTCAGCTCATTGGTACGCCCATCCAGCAATCCCATCGATCTTGGCTTCGTTTTGACTTATCATTACGAACCTACGTAGGAGTAAAGGTACAGCCCCGTCAGGGTCATTGCAAACATGAAAATCTCGCTGTGAGAGACCGGAGTAGGGGACACAGTTGCCGAGAAAGTTAGGATAGACTTCAGCTTTAGGCGGGTGGATCTTGCTCATCAGAGAGAGAGAGAGAGAGACCTGTCGACGACCACAATCATGTGGCAGGGTACTGTGTGACGAATATTTAATTGCGGCAGGGTCCATGCAGGAGACTCGTCATCGTCGTCGTCGTGGGCTTGGTCTTGTGTGCTGACATTGGCCACAATGATCTGAGTGAGCTGAGCCGCTGAACTTTGCAGGGCATTGCAGAGCCCCCGCCGAGTGCCGAAAAATATGGTAACTGGGGGTGACTGAAAATGGGGGTGTCAGTCACGTGGGAAACGTTTTGGGGGTACGAAGGAGTCGGGGGAGAGCTGCGCGGGGGCGCTGGTCAGCAGGAGGCCTGCCAAGAGAATCATTCAGCGCTGTGTGAGTTGTGTGAAAACAGGATTTCGGAACTGGGACCATATTCAAGATGTGGAAGGTGGGCCACTTTTGGCTACCGTGCCTCGTTACTATTATTATTAGACTGGTCAAATTTTCATATTTTCTTGTTTGGCAAGTGAAAGGAGGCTCCAACACATCGAAGAACGCGACATTTGGACATTGTATACAAAAGTTAGGAAGGGTCAAAGTTTTTTTTGGAAGAGGTTTTGAAATTGTTTCTTCCACATGCTAGGTAAATACTGATGTTGGAGGTGTACCTAGAGTGATGATGGCGGTTTTGGGTTAGTGGCACATTTTTGGAGGTAATTTGATTGCGTAGGAGACTGTCATCATAGTACATGTCAAATAATTTTGTAGGAGGGACAGGTGTGTGCTCCAAGGAATGAGTATGGCAAATGTACAAGATACTCTAAAATATATTTGTAAGGAGGTCAAATTAACCCCTAAAACCCCGTTTGTCCCCTCGAGGGACAATTTGGGTCCGGGTAGGTTCCTGTGACCTCAATTTGTAGAGAATTTTTTTGAGATTTTTTGAGGTTGTGCGGTTTTGCGAGAGCTTTGTGGATATATAATTTTTATTTCAATTGGTGCCTGAGAAAAAAAGTTATGCCAAAAATAGAGTTTGGCGGGCAGCACAAAAAAATCACAGAAATTCAAAATAAATTTTTTAAATATTTTTTTCAAAATCTATGTCTTTTTGTCTACATTTGAAGCTTTGATTCATTCTATTTGGACTAATAATGAAAAAGTTATGGACAATCTTAGTTTTTCGGGCAATTTAAGCATCTTCTTGAAAAAATAACTTTTAGGATTCATTTTTGAATGCAATTTTTACAATTTTCAGAAAAAAATTGTTAGACAAGGTGGAATTTGCTTTCTAGAACAATCTCACCGTTGGGATTATGGTATTTCAATTTTGTCTTAGAACTATTAACGATTTAGTTATTCCTTCAATCTTGAACCTACTTCTACTTAACAATTTTTTAATGAATAAAAATTTAGTGTTTTTTTCTTGAATTTTTTTCCCTAGATTCTCAACTGAAGTATTCAACATATAAACTTAGAAAATCAAAATCAACAATACAAAAAATTTAAGTTAAATAGGTTCAAAGCCCAAAAATCTAGTCAAGCAAGGTGCAAAAAAAACTTGTTTTCTTCACTTTGAATGCAAATATCTTGCAATCTATTTGTTCAAAGTTTCTGAAATTTCTTGCACACGTTCTCATACTAGTCTAGTATAAGATCCTATGGTTAGATATGCAAAAAAAAACAATTTTTATAGTTTTTTGCTCTTTGCAATAGAAGTAGCAGTTTTGAGTCTGTTTTGATGGAGAAAAGGCCTCGGGGTTTTAGGGGTTAAAGAGGTCTAATAAACGTACTAGATTGAACAAATACATTATTGAAGGTAAGTGTAGGACTTTAGATGTTGACAATGGGGACAAAAGAATTTATGCGCCCAAGATAGAATGGATGGCAAGCATAACTATATATGTGATTGGAACTTTGGAAGTTGTGTATCCAACTGTACATGCATTTTGAGCATCATGCATAGAATTTGAAGGATAATACCATTCATTGGATGGATATGTTTTTAGATGAATGAATACAAATATAGGGACATTGACAATTTGTGTAGGTGAACACAATTTGGAAAAATACAACTTATACATATTTACATTGTATTATTGATTTGTATTATTATTTATGTCATATTTATATTATTTAGGCATCTAATCAGCCTCTTACAAAGAGAATATGTTTTTGTATGCAAAGAGAGTATGTTTTTGTATCTTATGTCAAAATTTAGAAAATTTCTATTCAAAATTGGCTTCTAAAGAACCGACGCAAATTTGCAATTGTCCCACTCAAGAACAATTGTCCTTTACAAGTTAATAATAATTTTAATAATAAATAAGCATTTTTTTTTTTAAATCCTTCAAAAGTTAATATATTAATATAATTTATTTATAAAAATATAAAGCATCAACTTGTTACTTATCCTTCTTTCATTGATCAATAGATTCAACATTTTTTATTTAACAATCTAAAAACACCACTATTCTTTTAATTAAAGACATCTTGTAATTCTACAAGACTTAAAGAATTCATTATTTAGAAGGATATGCCTAAATTGTTCAAATGGCTCATTTTGATTCATACCATAATTCTATTTTTATAAAATTATTGTTTATTCTCCCCTTTCATATTTGAAATACTTTTCGATACTAGTAGTATGACATTTGAAAATATTATTAATTAGTAGTACATACATTGTAAAATTTGCAACAATGCCTAGTATATTTATAATTATATGATAATACACTTCAATAATATGATGTAAATATGTATTTACTATATGTAGGAATTTCATTTAAATAAATAGGTACTATATGCAACACATTTGTGCAAGACAATATTTAGGATATTTTTTGAGTTTTACCAACTAATTTCCTTTCATTCCCATGTTAAACCAATTTTTTACAGTATTGAGTGTTTACTTTTTCTATTTTTGTTTATCTAAATAATATTTTATAGATTTTTTCACCATTTTAAAAATATTTTCAAATTAAATTTGGATTTTTTTCTCAATTCCACTAGCTAACTTTGAATTACATCCGTTTTTTCTTGTACACTAGTGCAAGATGCACTTGAAAAAGACATAACATAGTTTACCAATGAGGCCAAGGGCCTTTTGCATGCTAACATTGCAACATTGTTGGGTTCCTTGACCAACTTCAATCCTTGGATTACTTGACATTAAGCCCCTCCCACATATCTAGCAAAGCATAATACATTTTCCAACATGAAAACAACCATTGCCTCATTACACAATGTTATGGATCTCCTCAAAATGACAGAGGCCCCGTGGACCCCGCCACACAAAAGCACCATGGTTTCTTGCAGGGCTTTCTTTTCATTAATTTTTGAAGAAGTGCCAAAGAGGCAATATAAAATGTTATAGTGGTGCTCCAAATCTCAACACTCATCCACATATTAGATAGAAAATATCACATTAGCACATATCACATGCCTATAACTTGGTTTTCATCCATAATTTGGCGATTACATCCAAGTTGGTTTTTTTATTTAAATTTTTTTGGCAATTTCATCTAAGCTGTTGTTTTAATTTAAATTTTTTTGGCGATTTCATCCAAGTTTTTTGGCATTATTTTTTACCTTTTTTTAGCCAGATTATTTTTTTCTAATACACCAGGCTTCTTTTTTTTTGTTGGCTTTTTCGGATGACCTGGTCTCCTGTCCTCTCATCTCATGCTACACTAGTTCATTACTCCCCCCAAAATCAATGAATAAACCCCCTTTTCTTTTTCTTTTTCCCACAAAGGAGGGAGGGGCCCCATTCCAAGGGCAGGGCAGGTCAAGGGTAGGTGGTTGCCCCAAACTACTGAGTGGCCGGCAGACTCCGATCAGTAGCGTAGTTCACGACACAGCCGCTTGGCATCCATCCAGGACGCTCCGAGAGGGGCCAATTGGCCACCACCGACTAACTATCTGATATGGCAACAAGGAATGCTTGTTGCATGGGCACGCAGTTTTGTTTCTTTTGCAAGCGATATTTCACTCAAAAGCCATACAAACCTTCTTTTTTTGAGGGAATAGTAGGCAATCTAGTCTCCCATTTTCAATGCCTGGGAAGAAATTACTCATTTTGCTACATATCCTACAAATAATATCAATCTTTTTTGGATGAATGCACACTCTTTGGGATGAATGGTTTAAATTTCATCCTCATTTTGCACGTTTTGTCCATTTATAGATATCAACAACTGCATGTTCATCATTAATTTCCATTGAAGACCGCTTTTTTGCACTGATGTAGAATTTCATTAATAATGGTGCCATTCCGCAACTTTGGTAGTTTTCACGGTTCGGACCGAGCGGTCTGAAATGTACTCCGGTCCTAAATGCCATTCCTATATTTCCAAAAATCTATATTTCTTCAAGATGTTTGAAATCTATACTAGTTCTAGATGGCGCTTTTGCAATCCAGAGCGGGCTGTCTAATTAATAATGGCACATGAAATTCCCTAGACTACCTAAGGTAGCCGACCTCATTCCGACCAAATAAGCAATTACACATATATTTGGAGCACAGATTGATTCAGTGGAGAAATTTTCCCATGTACAAAAATAGAGTTTAGAAGGATTGAATATTTTTTCAGGATTTTATTTCTCAAAACATAATTACTATGAATTTTTTAGTTGAGGATTTTGTTTGACCTATTCTTGTCACATAGGTCTTCCCATTTCCAACCACATGCTGATTGCAAAATCAACCAAGATGTTGATTGCAGCCAATCGTAATGCGCCACGATTGCATTGGAAAATGTGCCATAAATAATCACTGCTTTTCTCTTGCTGATTGGAAAGAGAGTAACCTATATAACGAAAATATAGTAAGACCACCCATTTCCAACCAGGGACCAATTCCCAATCGATAGTGCCCCTATTTCCAATCAAGGCTTGTAATGTGTTTTTTATTCTTTTTTAACTTTGGAACTAGTAAGATCATGACATATGTCCTAAAGTATGCAAAAAATAACAAGAAAATAGATAATAGGAAGCTAGTTCTTGAGTGATCGGAATTGGAAGACTCTAGTGATTGGGAATTGGTTCAGAACACTTTTTGGCTCCCAAAATTCACAGAAATTTCAGTTTTGCAAAAAAAATTCTGAAAATTTCGCAATCTTAGTATTTTTTATCTTCCTACATGGAAAAAAACTCCATTGCGTTCAATTCACCATCTGCACCACAGGAGCTTAAGTGATTAGGTATAGGTGGTCTTACCATAGGTCCCTGGTCGGAATGAGGTCGGCTACCTTAAAATCTTAAAATCAACTTGGGAGAAAAACAAAAAAACATCACGGATGCCCCCTCCACTCTCCAGGAGGACTGTCCAGTCCAGTCCAGCAGTCCTGTGAGCTTACAATTAGCTTTGCAGGCTAGTCTGAAATCCTGAACGCAGTCAATTCTGACGGATCGGAGGCCACCTCGCTCGCTCTCAGTCCCAGTGGGCCACTTGTGCGGTGGATTCGACAGTCACCTGGTGACCTGGGAGCTAGCACGTCAGGCGCTCGCTCATCCTGCCCGTGCCTTTGTAAGTTGGTATTGCATGATCGATGGGATCTTCAATCTCCTCCAGATTAGTGAAAGCTTCGGGATAGACAAACAGACAGACAGACAGACTCCGTGCCGACTGCGGACGGAATTCTTTCTCGTAGCGTAACGTACGTTACTGAGCTAGAGTGCGTCAACCTACGTGCAGTAGCTTGGATTCAATCGAAGTAAGTTATCGGCCGGTAGTCGATCAGGACACGGCGCGGCGAGGATTCAATTGAAAGTATCGTCGATGACTTTGAGGCATTGGTAAGTACTGTACTGTACTGTACAGACAGACTCTTCCAATTGAATGAAGTCTGCAGACAAATGCACGGAACTGTTGCTCATGGCAAGGCCACGTACACTAGCTGTAGTGTAGCCGGACACTGCTAGTCTGGTCAAGTTGGGGTGAGGGAGGCAACCCGTTTCTGACCACTGAAGCATTTACACGTATCTGCAGGGTGGGCTTATTCAGTGGGGGTAATTTTTTTCCGTGTGTAGAAATAGAGTTTGGAAGGTTTCTGTAATTTTTCAGATTTTGGTTTTTGTGAGACATGATTACTATGAATTTTTTGAGTGGAAGATTCTGTATGACCCATATTGGTCATATAGACCTTGACTTCCTATTTGCAGCCAAAGGCTGGTTGGAATATTGAAAGTCTTGTAGCCAATCATAATGCGTCACAACTGTACTGGAATTTGTACCATAATTGATCACTATTCATCTAACTATCTTTTCTTACACAAAAAAAGAGAGCAACCTACATTACTAGAATGGGTTGTCTCCTTCCAAATGCATTTTTGTCAACTTGACTTAGGAGACAAGGCACTATGCATACTGAGAGTACGTGAACCTTTGATTCATCGAAGTTAAGTTATTGGTAAGGTAACAGACTCTAAAATTGCACAAACTCTAAAATCACATACTTCCTCAAATGTACACTATGTGTACACATTCATTTTTCATAACCTTCAACAATATACAAACAATGTACATTTTAGGAGGTGGGCAATTTTAGAGCACAGGGAGAACGGGCGGTCATTCCCCCTTGCCCCCCGGTATTATATTGGAGGCTATGACTTGACCCCACCACCACCACTAGCACTTTCTTAAAACAAAAATTGGTGGTGGTGGTCAAGTCATACCCCAAAAATATAATACCCCATGGGAGGGAGGGAGGAGTAACGCCCTTCCGGTTTCCTTGAGGAATTTTATGCCATTACAACTTCAAAATTCCATAATCAATTCCACAAAGCTCCAAAAAATATGAAACGACTTGGGTTACATGCCAATTCCACTTGTTTTTCTACGAAAATTGACTGAAAACTATTTCAAGAAGCTTCACTTCCCCCAAAGTCAGTTTCAGTCAAGGATTCCAAGTGTCGTCGATGACTTTCACGCATCGTACTTGGTACAGACACTTCCTTCAATAATTCTGCAGACAAATGCAGTCCACAATTGCTCATGCCAAGGACACGCTTGGCTCTGTGAGTTGGTAGCTGGCCACTGCTAGACTTCTCAAGTTGCGGGTAAAAATGTATTTGGGGCAACTTAGGAGACAAGCCACTGTTGCAATAGTCTGTGGGGACATGGACTGAGGCTATTTTGTGCCAGGGAAAATCTATTTTTTTACAGCCCCCTCTCAATTAATTTGGGGCCTCTGATTGCAAATATGAATTCAGAATTTGCAAAAAAAAATACATGCATGGAAAATTAAAAATATCCAAGGTTTTCACAAAGGGACAAGCAAGGGGGTCAGTTCACCCCGGCCCTAATATGTGGAAGAAATGGCGTTAGAACCAAACTTTGTTTATTCATAAGTTTTGCATACTACAACCAAATGTTTGTGTTCTTTGGTGCGTTGGAACCTCCTTTCACTTGCCTTCAAGAAAAATATGAAAATTGGTCAATCTATAACTAGGCACAGTAGTGAAAAGTGGTGATGGGGGGGGTACCCACCTTACTGTACAAGTTGGAAGAAGATGAAATATCTTCAATGAGGGGGACTGTTTTTAGAAGATTCATTTACCTATTTACCTATCTGGTAGTTTGTTTTTAACTTGAGTACGTGCTGGGCCTTCACCCATAAATTCTCTCAAAATTGTTCCCCTCTTTGTAAACAAATCTTGAACAATCTAAAACTTGTAGAACATGCCGTACACATCAAAAGGATAAATTACATGTGTGTGTCATATTTTGGCTTTGTTAACCCTTAAAGGACATTTCATGTCTAGGCTTGGTCAAACTGCATTAGATTTCTATATTAAAACACACATTTTTTTTTTAAAACTGATATTTTTGCATGTAGTAATATAGGCTACGTCTAAAAATTTAATCTCATTTTTTCATTACTTAAAATATGAAATTGAATTTTATATGATTTTTTTTTTAAAATTCTTCATAAAAAACATAGTAATTACAAAAATGATTAAGATAGTACGAAATTTTTAAGAAAAATGAAAATAATAGTGACAAACTTCATGGTTTAATTAATGTAATCCTAGAGCTCACACCAAGAGAAATTCAATAGAAAAAGCTCAAAAGTAGTGTATTTTGAGGTCCAAGATGCTATCTTCAAAGTTTCACAAAAATTACAATTTTAAAAATTTTGGAAAAAATTAAAATGGAATAAAAAGTAGATTATTGTAGCTACATTTTCTAAGTAAAGTTTAAAAACATTTGAAATCAAGAACTATGTAAAAATTCACGTTTTGGCTTTCAAAATGCCCATAGGGCTTGTAGTGTCCTTTAAAGGTTTAATAATGCAAATTGGGTGTTGAATGGAGGTGTTGTGGGAGTCATTTTTTTAGGTTTGTCCAAAGACTTTTTGAAGTGGAATAGTGTACAAATAAAGAATGCATCTAGTTATCTATAAATTTGATAACTTATAGTTGACTACCTTGGTGATATGGTTTTATTTTTTAATGAATAAATGGCACAGGCTTTCAAAATTTACAAGCTTAGAAAAGTCAATCCCTTTGTTTTTGTATGATGACTAAAATTAAGCTATATATGTGCACCAAATTTTTTAACTCTTCATCACTTCAAAAGTTGAAAGCACTAGCTTACTGAGCCTACTTGTGCATGTGCTACTTTTACATTATTTTTCATCAATTTCACATCTAAAGGTGTGAAAAAAAGAAAAATTCCATCAATCATTATACCAACAAATTGTTATTCAATTTGCTGGCAAAGTTGCTTTATACGCAAAATTGTTTACCTATTGTTGCATAATAAACTTAGGCTAAAAGCTTATAAATACATCAATAGTAGTTTTTCCAACCAAAAGTTGCTACTATTTAGAACTTTGACTTGTAATTGGCAATTGTTTTTGGAAGGAGTTAGAGTAGTCTAACAAGAACAATGATTTTAGAGTTGCATCAAAACTTTACAAAAGAGTTGCATTTTTTGTAAACATGTAGAGAATAGTGAAGTTCTATTAATAGAAAAAAGTTGTATAAAATGGTGATATCAACTTGAGTGTGTAGAAGATGTTGAACATGTGTTGTAATCATAAGATTGAAAATAAAAAGTGAAAATAAATTTGCAAATTTTGCTTAAGTGATGAAGTTTTATAGAAAGTGTTAAGAGATTTTATTTATTCAATGAAGCTTTTTTTGTTATAGTGTGTCATTGCATTTTTTGGATTGTTGCTCCATTGACTTGCTCTTAGTGTTGGAAAGTTTCCAACAAACCTTTTATTATTTATTATTGTAAAACATTGAAAAGTTCTTTGATACTTTTCTTCATTCACTTGCCAGAGACAATTATGGAAAACAATTTAATTTTTTTTCTAATAAAACACCTTGATAATAGCAAGCAAGCATACAAACAATCAAAATTAAACCAAGAAATACTCATTGTAGATGTCCTACTATAATTGGTATATAAATGTACATTTCTGTTGGATTTCAAACTTCTAATCTTGGTTTGCAATGAATACTCTTACCCAAAGTCTAGAATTAAAAATATCATAAACATTGTCTTCCTAAAAAGAAATTGCTAATAATAGTAATTTGGGAAGATTTCATTTTAACTTCAAAATATTATTATCACCAAAATGTAGTACCTCAAACATTTGTAGGTTAAGTTTGCAAAGACTAATTTGAGATTTATGTCAGTTGTTAGCCTCCAATTAGCTTTTCAACAATTCCATCTAAAGTAGGAAGTCCATTGTGGACCATTTGGTCATTGCTCATGGGTACACAAACATGCTTTGGATGTTTTCAATGTAAGTGCAATTTCTACTACATTAGGTTGAAAGAAAACAAAATTAGATCAAGTCTATCAATGTTTGTAGAATTTCACATACCTTTGGATTACACACACAACTATAAAGAGAGGTAGTTGTATGTGCAAGGACATTTTTAAAAAGGTAAACCCAACCTACACCAATAAATTAGGAAGACAAGAGCATAATGTTTAGAAATTACCCAACACAATTCACCCATAAACAATGCTGTGGCCATTTTTTGACCATTGATTGACAAAGAATCCTTCTATATGGGACAAAAGTGCCAACTTTTCATCCTCCAAATTTTGTAAAGGGGAGGCCTTCTACAATGGTATGAGTGCTTTGAGATTTTTTTTAAACCAATGATTCACAGAGTACCAAAATGGATGATTTCCATGGTCACCAGTCCATTAATGGTTAAAAACAAGATTTGCATCAATATTTGCATCAATATTGAGATTCATTGAGTAATATTTATACGACATTCACCAAAGTCTTTTTCAGTGATTCTATTTGCGGAGGGATATTTCACACTTTGAAGGGCCAAACGGGTCAAATGCTGTGCGCCATAACGTTTACTGTTGGTTCACATGGTAAATCCAAACACTAATGACGACAAAATGAGATTATAAACACTCGAGCTTTCAAAATTAGGAGCATTTCTTAAGATACATTCCACCTCTTCAAGTAGAAAAGATGCCAAAGATCTAAACCAGCCACATGAGGCTGCTTCAAATCAGCGTAAGGCTCTCAAGGAAAACAGCCATCCGACCCAGGCATTCAATTGTACAAAATAGGAAGAGCAGGCCTCGAGAGAACTGGCGAACAACAGAGTTCATATCCAAGGGACATTCAAGAAGACTTCATACCAATATTTGCTTGGTATTAAGGCAGATTCCAAGCATGACCAAAATAGCGCCACCCTGCAAGTAGCAACGTCCTGCATCCTCATCCACGCGGACGAAAAACTCGGCCCCACGTTCTGAAGCCTGTCCAAAATCGAAAGAAACAGATTAACAATCATAAAATCGGTAAACGAGTACAGTAATTACTTTGAAAAAATTCATTCCCAGATGATTTCGGAACA
Source organism: Antitrichia curtipendula (assembly GCA_951230915.1). NCBI lineage: Eukaryota > Viridiplantae > Streptophyta > Bryopsida > Hypnales > Leucodontaceae > Antitrichia > Antitrichia curtipendula. The sequence goes on from OX579634.1 coordinate 6,213,469, forward strand.
TTATTCTGTGGAAAAAGCACTGTCGGAAATCATGCACCTGAAAGATTTCAAAAAGGTAAGGCAATCTAGCTGCAAGCGTTGAGTTCTAACAACAAAATCATATGAAAAAAAACCAGACAGGAAAACTCTTGGACATAGAACTCAAATTTGGGCAGCATAGAACATGAAGAGGTTGATTCTGAAGTAAATTTAGCCTGAACCTACTCAAACTATCTACATTAGATAGATCCATGAAGAGCATGTCAACGGTCGTTTCCAAGCTGTTTGCTCCAGAGTCATCATGAAAAATTAATGAATAAGAAGGCACTTACTTGATAAGCATTCAACTCTGTCTTGCCCAATTTGGTTGCCCAGTATGGTCCCAACGTGCAATGAGAACTTCCAGTTGCAGAATCCTGGGAAGGCAGTTTCCATCATTGTTAATTTCGAGAGCAAACACATTGCAAATTATAGGAAAAAAATCAATTAACCTAGAAAAATTGCACTTGGAAAACTATAAATGGCGATGCTATGTTGCATCGGTGACCGCCTTAGAAGGAAATCGTCTGCACTACTTGTAAAGGCAACGACGTTCTGGTAGCCTCCATCAAATAGGTCATTCACTAAATTACTTGCAGAGTATTGTTCTCAAATGCGGAAAGAACATGGCTTATCAATATAACCGAGGAAACAAAGCTGGCACCAATCCACGGATGATTGGAACCTCCGGGACATAGGATCACAAGAATATTGAAAGTTGGCACCTCAGGGACAGTACCTCGTCAATCCCTATCTTAGGACAGAAGAATCGAGACATGAAGTCATACTCGCTATCTGCAGCTGCAGGGGCAGTAACTATTACACCTCGACCAGGAATATCCAGCAGCTTCTCAAACTTGGGATTTACATTTACGACATCCTCACTGGACTGCAACTCCACCTGCAGACGAAATAGCCAGATCGTTCGCTGAGTTCAACTTATTGCTAACTGGTGTCATAGAGGCCTTTGAGATACTTTTAAAAACTGATTCATTGCCATAATGATATAGCACTCGAGTGATCTCTCACTCTTTCAGAATTTTCTTCAAAAAACCAAGAAGAGTCATCATACAGAACATGTCATATGAAGTAACCAATGGCACGTTGCACATCAACACCAACAAGACATGTAATCAACTCTTACCAGATAATCACCCAAGTTGCTTCTTCCAACCCATTTGACCTCAACCCCACCTAAAGCCTCCGAAAGTAAAGAAGCCTCGTCACAGTCAGTAGCCGCTACCAGGGGAAAATCTAGTTCAACCACACCCAAGCTAGATGGTTTCCTTCTTTCTTGAGAGTTTGGGGAGGCTTCGTCTTCAGGATTTTCCTTAAACTCATTGTAACCAGACACTTTATTAGCTGTCAAGACACCCGCTTTAGTATGAAAAATCGCTGTGTCTCCCTCCACTATCTTCGCTGAGAATAACAAGTGTGCAGAAGCCAATGTCGCGTGTCCGCAAATAACAAGCTGCAGAAAAACAGGAGCCTTTAGGTAGGACAAACTAGATGATGGTCTACATACTGACCATACATCATAAAATAGACCTACTGTACAAATAAAATTTTGAAAGGAACTAATAAACACCTCGAAATGTATTGCTCTTTATGCCCAGCTATACAACGGACAGTGACGATAACCAGCAGCGATTTAACCTTCAAACGACAAAGAACCCCCAAATGGGATTCGACCAAACTTTGAGAGTTCTTTTCTATGAGAATTATTTTCTAAATAAAATGAAGCTGCTATGATCCAGCCCCTGCTAAAATTTATTAAACTACATAAGATAAATTTTTAATTTCAAAACTTACCAACATCAAGCGAGACTTTAGTTGAGAAATTGTCAACGCCGACAAAACATTGAAAGTTCATAAATCCATTAGCTTTGTTTAATATTCGATTTATTTTGAATTTTCTTTCAAATGAATATTTCTGTTCAGATTCCTCGAATTCATCAAAATTTGATTTCCTTCTGTCTATCATTCAAATAAGAAAAAACAAAAGAATGGACACTACTCATAATTTTAATGAACTCCTTTGCACCGATGGAATTCATTAATCTAGTCAAGTAAAATTTTAACGAAATTCTGGTATTCAATAGTAGAATGTCCAAACATGAATTTTCAAAATAGATGAATAAACGACTAGCAAAAGTAAGAAAAAGAGCGAAAAAATTTGCGACATCTCAAAGAAAGTAAACGTCGGCTATCTGGGAGGTGTACCTCGACAGTGGGCGAGAACCAGCGGAGATCAAACTCGTTCTCCACAGGTAACGGGTCGTCGGATTTTCCAGCTTTCAGTCCGGAGCCACTTTCATCGACCTGCACAACCCCTTCGCGCTCTTGCTTTAAGCCGTCGTTACGCGAGTTATATCTCTTCACCAGAAATGCAGTCGTTTGATTGAACTCACGCGCGATCGTTTGCAGCCATCTGTCATTCCTTTCATAAGGTAAGAAAATTACAGCTGCTGGATTGCCACTAAATGCTCGATCTGTGAATGCATTTATCTGTCAATTCATCACCAATGTTTGAGATTCATGACCTTGACTTTGCAAATGCTCTTCAGTCAAATTCCAGGCACTCTTTTCAGACACACAATTGTGATGAGCAAAATAAAACAAGAGGAATAGAATGGTTTAACTCCTAAAACCCCAGAAGGACCGTGGGGGCTACTCAAGTTTAGTAGCACATAATGAAAATTCCAGTCAATGCAGAGAACCAGGACCTCTACCAAAAAAAAAATTCACTTGATTGGGATGTACAATTACCAAAATGAGTAAAATCTAGTGATTAGATTTTTGCCATACATATCTAACCCATCTTGACCGACACAAACCGTCCATAAATTAATGCAAAACCCTAGCCGAGAACCTAAAGGCACGAGCGAACGACATTGCACAGAACACTAAACCCTAAACCTTCGTCGAAGACCTAAATCGGTCGGGACAGTAATACCAAGACTCTAGCTACACTTTAGAAAAACGTTGAAATTACTCACAGGCAGTACAATGAGATTTAGTGGATTTGGCAAATGGCAAACCTGAGCATAATCAACTTCAGTAAATAACTGCTCTTGCAAACTATACTTCTCCGCTGCCTCTTGCAAGTCCATCTCCGCAAATTCCACATTAGCATCCGCCATGTGCTTGTCAACCATTTCCTTCACGCCGGTATCCTTCACTGGAGTCTCATCCTCCACGGACGAGGCAGCTCCGGACGAATTGGCCATGACTCCTCCTCGCCCCCTCGGTAGAAGCTTCACCTTGGTTGGAAAAGATGCATATACTCGATGAGATTTAGTAGTAAGAACGGAAGAATTGGATCCGCGAACGCAAGAATTCAAGGACGGTTGCGCTCCGAGGCAAACTGCCATGGTCAGGCGCCTCTCCTAGCGACTTCCTGTCTAAATTTCAGCTCAAAAAACTCGAAACCTCGGCTCAGATACTGAGAATCCTCAACTCGAAAAAAACGAAAGCGTCGATAAATCGCTGCTGCTGCAGCATCGACGACAACAACACTAACCTCACACAAGTACAGCAACGAGAAAAAGAGTCTCGTGCGAGGCTGGCGATGAAACCCATGTAGCACACAAGCACGCGAATCCTCAAAATATTTGTAGATTTATGATATCTAGGTTTCTTCCAAAATCTACCACTCTACACATTTCAGGCCTTGAGTCCCACTCCACACCAGGGCTTTTTATTTGGACCCGAGTCCCTCCTGCTAACTTCACTGCACAGGCCAGTTTTTGGAGGGACGAAGCTAGAGAGGTCAGATTTATGACAGTGGTGAAATTTCGCCAAAAAAATGCCCTCCTCCACACTGTTCTTCGAAACGTTTCAAGCAAATTCACTCAAGGTAAGAGACTCTATTTGTGACACAATTCAGAAGCCATTCTATTGGTGCCACATAACTATGTATGATTTTTGTACATTTTTAATTTTCATAGGTACTATATTGATTTATTTGTGATTACAAAGTGGCACAAATAATTATATTGCACATATAGGGTCTCTTACCTTAATTATTTATGATGACAAGTAAGACAATTGTGAGTTTCCATCATGTGCACTTGTTATACATATTAAAATCTAGATTTCTTCATATTTTTGCCTTTTGTGTGAGATAAATTGAAATAGTATAAAGTAAATTAAGTAGTCTAAGAATGTAGATGATTGAAGTTGGTCTACTTTTGCCACAAGGATGATTTGTACATTTGTTTTGCAAATAGTTCTAAAATAGTGACTTTAGTAGTCCAATGTTGCTTTAATACTTGCACTATTTGAAATGGTATATTTTCAAGATGTTTTGAAATGTAATCATTGATTGAAAATTAATGTATGCCAAAGCGTCTTGAAATTTCAAAAGAAGCAATAATAGTTCATTCAATGTTTAATTTAGAACTTACTACCCAAATTATAAGTGACATAGATTTTTAAATAACACATACAATAAAAATTTAGATAGGCTCTAATGAATTTATGTTGTACATATAGCAATTCCATCAAACAATTATGGAGTATTATCTTGTATGAAAGCATTAATTATATGATTTAAAAAATAAATGGTTATAGCTATTTCTTCTATGATTGAAACAATTTTTTTGAAATCCCCCATCTAATAGTGTTTTTCCACTTAGCATGGGTAGCTATGTTTGAGTCCAACCTTATCCATAATATCAAAGGAACATTTATTATTTACCAAATCTTGTGTGACAATAACTAGACAACTCTAATATGTAATATTACTTGTAATACCATTTAATTAAAAAAAAACTCTTCCCTTCACCTTTGCAGTCCTCCTTGCAAAAGTATAATGACAGAGGACATATAGCAATTACGAAGATGATTGTGGAAGTGTACAATTTTCCAACTTGCAATACACAAAGACCATCAATTCATAATTCAACTGAAAATGCACCACAAGATTGAGAAGTTACAAGTACAATATCAACCTCCATTGTTTGCAAACGCCAAATAAGAATTTAGTCTAATGTCCAATTAAGAAGGCAATACATTATTAGGACAATAATAACACAATATAATTATATTTAAATATTCCAAGATGCTATAATTGTTAATCATTTCATAATTCTAGATGCATTTTAAAAATTGTTTTAATGAATAATCAAACAAGAAAAAAAAAACTTTCATTTCGCTTTTAGCCAATGACCCACAAAGGATAAGATATATTGCTAAAGCGTTTTGCCAAAAATGATCTGCATTACAGAATAATCGTACACTTCGGGGCCTCAGCGTCCTTACAGGAATACACAGGTTTTGTTTGGCAATAGAAGAGAACTTGCCCCCAACATAATAATATCTAAAATTATCAGTTACATAGGTGCTAAAACAAAACAATACTTCTGTCCCTCACAAAATTTGAACTATGATAGTAAGTTTACAAGGAGAATGAACAAACCACTCTGATTCACTGGATAGGCATAAGCTCACTGGTGCCTGTGAACATAACTTATCTGAGCACTGAGATGACAAAAGGTGACACCAGTACTCATGTAAGCTTAACAATCAAATAACTGCCGATCATTCCTGTTGAAGAAATCGTGAAAAAGAGTCGTCAAATCAAGTTCAAAATAACAGATATAGTGTCTGTGAGCCTGTGAGTCTGTCATTCCTTTCCACCGAACATGACTGCAGCTGTGTAGGTGAACCTTGTCAACATGGATGGTGCAATATTCAAGCTGGGTTATTTTCGTCAGAAAGAAACCAGAATGATGTGTATCCCTGCTCGTTTTTGCTTTAACCTCCTATTTATCAAAAAATGGTATACATCAATTAGCTTTGATTGTCGAATATATAAAATATAACCTTTAATAGGAAAATCCTTCTTTCTTATGCTAAGCTGCTACAATGTAACATCAACTTCTGCAGTCGGCTAAAAACTGTACAACTGCATGTCAGGAACATCCATCTAGTGGTAAAACATAAAACCCCTTACACCATTATCAGAAGAAGTCGTCGATAAGCTACGCCTGTCATTTTTACAGAATAGTTACAAGTCCAGATATCTCAATCATGGACAATAGTGTGCACCAGTTCCATGGATGGCCGCTCCCCTGCATCCTCAGTTATAGACTCTGTCGACAATATCAAACGAAGGATGTCAGCAAATTTGTGTTTCAACTCCTAAATCAAAGTCGTCACATTTCCTCTTACTGATTATCAAGTAATTATTTCAACACACCCTGAGTGAGTCAAACAGAAACCATGTACTGAATAGCTTCCAATCCTTCAAACCAAACTACAGATTCCAAGAATAGCAAACATCACAGGCTCATGTTCCAGAACACATGCTTTTGAATACAAATTGCACTCCTAGCCAAACCAAATTGCTGAAGACGATTGACTTTGCACCTGGCACATTGGGTAAGGTGTCACTGCTCATAACCGCATCTTTCACCTCTTGTACGGCCTCCATTACTTCCTCCTTTACTTCATATGCAGCATCCTTTACACTTTGCACCAAGCCTTTCACCTCCCCATTTTCCACAGGCTCCTCAGGCCTTCCAGAGTCATTGATACTCGATGGCTCCTGCTTCAAAGTTGCTGAACGCACGTCATACATGTCCACACGGTCAACAGAAGTGTGCCTAAGAACAGCCTCTCTCACCGTCTCCCCTGATTGCGCAAGTATTTCACTAAAATTTTCCACAACGGTCCTCTTTCTGTCATCACCATCATTGAAAATTTCCTTCTCTTGGCTGCTTAAGCTTGGATCGATGGGAGAGGATTCGGCCACGTTGTTGTGACTCGCAATAATTTCCTTCACGGTTTGCACAGGATGCGACATCATTTCTCCCATGGCTTCAATTATGGTCCTTTTGTGTTCATCTGTGCCGCCATTGCTATTTTCCTCCTCTACAGGAGACGCCGCTTGTGCACAACGGTTCCCGTTTGGCTCTGCCGCGTGGCTGTGACTGAGAACAGTGTCCCTCACGATGTGAGCCGAATATGCAAGATTCTCCCTGACGGTTTGAACGATCGTCTTTCCCTGTGTATCATCCTCGAATCCATAGCTTGACGATCTCACATCGCGTTCAACCACGGCAGCCAGGACATTATCACTCTGACTAAACGGATCCTCCATCGCCAAGGCACATGGTAAGGATTCAATGTCGCCATCGCCTGCACTGCCAAAAACTACTTCCTTCACATTGTTAGCAGATGTTTGAAGCATCTGCCCCACGCTTCCAATTATGCCTTTCTCAGGAGGAGTGGCGGCGACATATGTCTTTGACGAGGAAGTATCCCCTACATTGTGATCCACATCGTCCTTTCTGTCTCCATTCCCTTTGTGATCAACCGCATTCTCGTGAAACATTGAGAATATACCCATGCTGATGTTCAAGGGGTGCAGTTCTCGACGATTCCTTCAAAGACTCAAAACCTAGGATAGCCCTCATGCATAGGCCGATTGGCATCTGCTTGCTCTCTCTCCCTCCACACGAGAGGGAACGCAATGATCTAAATGCGACCACTGCAACACACAGAAACAATCACAACTACTCCTCAAACTCGGATCCAACAAACCTGAACGGCCTCACCCTTATGAACTCATACGTAGACCAACGCACCTGAAATAGAATCATAAAATGCCACGGACATCACAAGTCTCGACACTTTGCACCACCAAAAAAACGATACCCTTCAGAACCGAAAACTAGTGTTCCGATCAAATCACCAACCAGCGACAATTTTTGAAATCAAAATATCAAGTCCTCACGCCAATCTCCTTCCTGGATCCACAAAGAAAAAAATCACCGCAGATGATCACAGGACGCGAAGACCTCAATGCCGACCAATGCAACACTCAGAAACGGTTGCAACTACTCTTAAAACTCGAAAATCCACAAAACCCTAAACGGCCGTAAACTCATACGCAGATCTGTAAGGAAAACGTAAAATGCCGACTCGCGAAACCACAAATCCACAAAACTCTCTACTCTCAGCAAAGACGAACCCTACGAAACCCCTGTGAAAATTAAAAACTAACGCTGGATCAAAGCAGCGATTACAGCGACAATGAAAAAATGAATTTCAACAACCTTCTCACCAATCTTCTCACGATTTCAGAAACAAACAAGAACGCAACGTCAATGAGGATCACAGTCCATTCCAAGTTACGCAATCGAGCTCGTCCTGGTAAGCAGTGAAGCTTTGAAGGGGAGGGGAGACCATTTGTAGCAGAAGAAGAAGCGGCAAGAAGAGCCCGTCACCGTTGGAAGCTCAAATCGCGGGTTGTCCGCCCGTGCCGACAGCGAAACGGTTACATATGGCTTCCAAGTCACCTCACGGCCTTGCGGGAGAGTTCAGTCAACGATTGGATGGAGCCCGGATAGGCAGGATGTTCTGTGGTGGTGACACGTATGTGGCAGGCTTTTGTACCTGCACTATAATGAAAATGATGCAGCACTTTGTCGGAGATATTTTGCCTGTCACAATCCACAGTGGCAACCCCTCCAACCAGTGATGTGCAGTTATTATTAATTTATGATACTTTTGTGATCCTGTCTACGGTAATTGATCTGACCTTCCGTCACTTTGGATGACACGTTAGGCTAGAACTATAATAATTGGTTTAATATCTGCCCTTACACAGTTAAGCCTAGAAAGACGGGCCCATGAGCACTGATTTCAGCAGAACGCTGAACTCATCCCATGAAGTGAGACCAGCAGGGTGAATTTTGTGTTCTCCGGGGTAAAAGTTTTTAAAAAAGCCCCCTATTTAAGGTAGTGTGCTCTTAAAGCGACCAGTTAAGGGCTGGTCCGCCTTTTTCACAGGCTTTCGTAGACAAAAATATTCTTAGATCCTTTTTCAGAGAAAGAAAAATAGATGTGGAACCTAATACAAGTGGTTTTATATTTTTCCAATCATTTTTGAATTACGTATGAGTTTTCAAAGATTTAGGGCATAGGCACCTATTTGTGACCATAGGTCTTCCAAAATCTGTCCACTTGCAACTTGTAAAGAGATGTGCAGAAATCAAAGACAATGATTGGCTCTTGTAATAGAAAAATAATTTTTTCTCGATGCATTCAATTGCTAAATTGGTCCATTTAAGGATCACCCCATCTCCATTATCCACCTAAAAATAGGGGCAGTTTGAAGAAGATGGGCACTTTTAGAGCACACTACCTTAGTGTTGTGTATAGGGTATGTTCTTGACCTCTCCTAGCTAATTTAGGGTCTCTAGTTGCAAATATGAATTCAAAATTTGCAAATATTATTATATGTGGCAAATAAAAAATTCTTGCATTTTTCCCAAGGTAAATTCATCCTACTCGTCCCACTTTATATGATGGCTCTATTGTCCTGATTTCAAGCCTCACTTGTCCATCATGTAGGATGCTAAACCCATCCTATACAATAGCCTCTATATGGTGAATTTATCCCTAGGAAAAACACATAAATATTTTTGTCACATATGATAAATTTTGCAAATTTTGAATTCATATTTGCAATCAAAGGCTCCAAATTAGAGACGAGTGATGAAGAACATATAATTAACATGGCACAAACAGGGGGCTTTTTTTTACAAGTACCTTGCAGAACACAAAATTCATTCTACAGGGCCCACTTTGTAGGAGGGATTTAGCATCCTACATCCATTACTACTATATTTGTTGCCATTTTGCAACTAAAAGAACCAATCCATTTCCAACCACTTAAGCAATTACACATATCTAGAGTGCGGTTTTCAGGACTGGGAAAATTATCCCATGTATAGAAATAGAGTTTGGAAGGATTCTATATTTTTTTAGATTCTTTTTTGTCAAAATATAATTATTGTGAATTTTTTAGTTGAAGATTTTGTTCAACCCATACTTGTCATATAGGTCTTCCTATTTTTGACCAAGGGTTGGTTGCAATATTGAGAGACTTCTAGCCAATCACAATGTACCACAATTGTACTAGGAACTATGCTATAACTAATCACTATTCACCTCTACATGCACAAAAAAATAACACTCTACACTACCAAAATGGGGATGATTAGGAATGGGTTGGCTTCTATAGATAGGGATGAAAAAAATTATATTTATTTTTAAGAAATGAAATCATATGTCTACTACAAGTCATAAAATTTTCAAATTTTTTGGAGACAATTTGAAATTACTATGAATATTTGAAGAAAAAAATGAAGAAAATTCATATCAAATACAAAATATACTCAAAAAATTTGAAATTTACACTAGAGATGTATATTGTAGTTGCATAACATTATGGTATAGACTATATTGATGCATCAATCTAAATTAGAAAATAAAAAACCCATGGTTATAGGCCTACAATTCATATTGCTAGAAAATATTGAAATTGACAAATTTCCAAAATTTCCAAATCAGATTAGAAATTGCAGTTGATAAGCTTCATTTCATTGTTGGATTTAAATTAAAAATATATCATTTTTATGGATAAAATTCACACCAAAAGTAAATAGCAAGAAATACACTACGAGGGATGATTCATGGATTAAGTATCTTCTTCTTTAGAAAAATCAACAATACCATATTATGAATTTTTTAATACTATTCATAGAAAATATACTCAAGAAACTTCAAAAAATATATTGGACGAAGAAAACATTCTTTCGTTCTTACAATTTTAGGTGAAGTCATCCAAATGATGTTTGGCATCTTTAACAATATTACATGGTTAAGGTAAAATAATCCATTATGTTTTTTTATAGGTGTTGGGTATGTTCAAATTGACTCAAATGGATAAGGAATTTTCAATGAAGGAAAACACATGAATAATGGGCTAGCTATTGAAAAAATATTTTTCTGAAGTCGAAGGATTTAATTATCATTTTGAAATCAACTCAATTAGATGGTCATCATTACGGCTCATAGATGTGGCCATTGCCAATCCTATTGCCACCTAAGGCAAACCTAAATTTACCCATTGCAATTTATTTTGCACTTAATTTGAATTTAACTCTAACCTATTACACAACACGACAACTAATTTGTAGTCTCTATCCTACAATCTAAAAAACTTCATTTTTCTTAAGTCAATCTTAGTATTCTAAATCCATTGGTAGCTTTTCTTTTTCCTATTAGACTTCTCATTTGTTCATAAAAAATGCTAATTCATAATTCATTTGAAGTCTTGGATCTTCTTGCAAATGAAAATTTGAGTTATGAGATTCAAAAATTTTACAAAGCTACATTGCCAAAAACTTTGGCAACCTTGAATAAAACAATATGTTGATCTTTGCTTGATCATATCTCACACATTCACTGCTTTTAAACCTTGATTTATTTATACAAGACCTTAATATTAGTAAATAATAAAATTTTATTATTACAAATTCTAAAAAGTGAATAAATTTAGATTTGTAGTTCTATTTTTATACAATGTTAATTTGGGCAATTTTAGGGTGTATTTTCTAATTTTTGACTCAAAGAACTTAGGAATTATAAAAAATATATGATCATGATTCTTTGTAGTTCATTCTAGTGGAATAGTGACAATAATTGCAATTGCCTCCAATATTATTGCTCAGAAAAATGGTTTGGTACAAATAATGTGATTAAGAATTTCTTGCAACCACTAGCAACAAGTTTTTAGACTATTTTAATGACATTTGAAAAACATTAGTGACAAATCAAATCTTTCCAATGATTCATGAATCATAAGAAATAATTCAAAGATTGTAATGGGTGATGATCTATCATTCTTGTGATTAAAATATCATTCTGGAAAACATTAGAGGAGATTTGAGGGCAAGAAAGGGCCATTTTAGGCTTGATCTCCAAGTTGTGAAGTAGTTAGAATATTAAAAAATTAAAAAATTATTTGAAAATTATTTTTTTAATATTTAAAATTTATTTAAAATTTAATTAAATAATACTCCATATAATTTAATGTGGCACAAACACGGCTATGTCAATTGTTGATTTGGTAGAGTTTCCGTTATTCCTTGTTGTCCAGGAACTCCTAGGAACTCGCAATCTTGTTTTGTTCCAAAAAATCTTCTAATGACCGACACTTCTTATCTTTGTGAAATTTCAAATTTACTAATTAAAGTAAGTTTGCATACAATTCATCCATCATCATCAAAATACGTTTGTATTTGTATACACTTCAAAAATTTTTAATATATATACATAGAGAGAGAGAATAATAGAATACAACATAATAAAATAGGCTTTGATCCATGCAAAAAGACATTTTCAAACTCTAATAATTTGAGTGTACTACTATGCATTGATACTTTTATCAAATGTACACTAATATTAATATCAAGGATATTGATATTATTCAAATACTTTATTTCCTACCCTAGTCATAGTAGCGTTTTTGAAGAATAGATATGAGAAGTAAGGAAATACCTTCTTTAAACCCCTAAAGGACCAATTGTTGTTTAAAGGACAATTGGAATTTAGGTAGGTGATGATGAAGTAAAAAATAAATGAATGTTTTTGAAGACTTAACACAAACTAAAGAAATTCACCTCCTTTGTGAGATTGTAAAAGGAATTCCAATTTGGATGCCACAATCAAGAACTATGATGCTTGAAAAAATCCATGTAGTTTGAAATTTTTTGGCATCTTTTGCAAAATTCCTCATCTACTTTTGAAATTTATCATGTATGTAGCAAACATGTTATAATATGTTTTTATAAAAAAATTGCATTTAGTCCAAAAATCTCATTCTAAGAGGAGCCAAAACTCTACCAATCCAGAAAGGCAAGTTTAAAATATGAATATTTTTTATCTAACTACAAACACTATTATTATCTATGCTCTCAAAATTCTTGAAAATTTTTCCACAAATTTTGAATAATTTTATCTAAGTTTACAATCTTTTGAATTCAAACAATAAAATTTCCTTGTTGCACAAGAAATTATCACTAAATGACTAGTGTATCACTAGTTTACTTGACCTCCTCATATTGCAAAATGATTCAGAGTAAAGCAAATCCCAAATTTGCTTCTAAAATTTTGCATGAGTATATTTAATAAGATGGAGTATTTTATGGTGTAAATTCTCAATTTTTAATAAATAATGAATTTTATTTCCAAAAGGGTTTGAAGTTTGCTTATTTGTTTAGATACTACTAGATATAAAAAGATGTTCTTTTTTCACGTCAAATATAATAATCTTGCAATCCACCCATTCAAATGGGATGAGTTTTTTTCACACATTTTCATAATATTCTACTAAAATTTTATATAATTGAAGTTAGAAAAAAAATTGATTTTCAATTTTGTCCATTGCACTAAAAATGGTAGTTTTTGACAATTTCTCTTCAAAAATATCCCTGATCCTTTAGGGGTGAAAGTCTTAGCAACTTCTTAAGTAGATGAAAGGGCCTAAACCTTTCTTGTTCTGAATTAGTCTCTTATTTAACTCCAAATTCCCAAATTCCCAAAAGTCCAGGATCTTTTATTCATCAATAATCGCTCAAAATTGCCATTTCTAGTGCAAAGAGCAAAAAATTGAAAATGATATTCTTTTGCATATCTAGCAATAAAATCTTGCAATAGAACAATATGAGGATGTGTGGAAAAAATTCTTGATACTTTGATTGCATAGATTGCAAGACAAATGCATTCTAAGTGAAGAAATCATGTTTTTTTGACATTGTGGCAAACTAGTTTATGAGAATTTGAATCTTTTGAACTTAAAAATTTTGCACTATAGATTTTGAAATTTTTTTTTTTTTATCATTAACAATTGAATTGAAAATATATAAAAGATTAAATGAAAAGAATAAGGTGGTTCTCATTCTTAAAAAATTGTTAAGTGGAATGATAGAGGGAAAAACTAAATCATTAGTAGCTTTCAAATGGAATTAAAACAAACTATTATAAAAGATGAGATTGTTCTAATAATCAAATTTAACCCTATGGAACTTCATTCAAAGCTTTACTTGCTGAAAAAAAATACAATCTATGAGAAAAAAAATTCAAAACCTTTATTCTAATTTTTTGTGGCTTTATTTCTACCCGTTGAGTTTTGTCTTAGATTTATTGTACTATAACTTTTTCTCTTGGGCACCAATTGAAATAAAAATTATATCCCCCAAAAGCTAATAACTTTTCCTATCTTTTCAAAATGTTTCACCAAAAATTGAACCTATAGAAACTTGTCCAAAATCCATTTTGTCTCTCAAGGTGAAAATGGGACTTCAGGGGTTAAAATTAGCTATGTCTTGAGTATAATATCTATGAATTGTTTTTATATATTAATAAGATGGAAGGTCCACAAAGTACTTGAGCTCTAAAAGCGCCCTTTAATGCAAAGGTACATTTTTCTTTCTCATTGTACCAATAGTGTACCAATAGTATACATTTGAGGAGGTGGATGCTTTTAGTGATTACTATGTTCCAATTTCAAAAATTCATAACTTATTCCACAAAGCTCCAAAAAATATGACACAACTTGGATTAGATGCCAATTCCATTCTTCTTTCAAGGAAAATTTACTTAAAAATGTTTCAAGAAGTCCAACCTCCTGAAATTAACCCTTACACATCGTTGAGGTTGTTTTTTGTCCAATGGATGACAAAGAATCTTTCTATGTAGGATAGAAATGCAATTGTTCATCCTTGAAATTATGTGCAAACATGAGTTAGAGATCTTGCACAATAGTTTGACCTCCAATGAATACCTTTGCTTTTTTTAACCCTTGAAGGATGGACTGGTGGTCGTGGAAATCATGGCATTTTGATAACGCGCAACATCATCTACTTTGAATAAGCCAAATATACTCATATAGGAAGTCAAAGTACTGTAGAAGATCTCCCCTTCTCACCCCTAATACCGAAGATGAATAGTTGCACTTATGTCCTACAAAGAAAGATTCTTTGTCATTTATAGGACGCAAAATGTTCTTGTCGACATTCAAGAGTTAAGTAGATGATGTCTCACAATATCAAAAGGGATGATTTCCACTATCACCAACTTGACGTTTAAGAGTTAAATGGATTCTTTATGGACCTCCTCCTATACATTTAAAAGGATGAAGTTTGCCGCAGCACCAGCCCTCCTACTTTAGATGAACTGAACTACGTGGACTCTTCTTGCTTTTGGATGTGGATGAAATTATTCAATTCTTACAAGATTCTGTCCACTTCCCTTTTTACCCATCCACGAGTTTTTCACCAACGCGGGTGGTTTTCCTTCAGTGCAAGTCAGTTGTTCGGTATTGTTTTGTTTTGATAGAGTTGGTGTAGGGCATTCGGCAGTTTTGGTCAAGGACAAGACGTATTACTAGGGTATTTTGTCAAAAATGATCCAATCTATGGATTAGTAGGTGCATTCTTCATCTCTAAAACAATTTTCAAAGTCAATCATCAATCATTTTTTTGGTTGTTGTGGCATTCATTATAGGGTTAATCCTGGAAGGACATTGCATCTCATAACCAAGGTACTAATTACCAAAATACTTTGATTCTTGAACCAATAGATGCATTCTTTATTTCTATAGTTAAAAGTGAAGTCATCCATTAGTAAGATTGCTTTTAGGTTTGTAGAATCCTTACAAGGTTAATAAAGCCAAGTTTGCTAGTACACTATTCTTTAAGGTAAACTAGCCTATAACAGGTAGAACAAGTGGTTTCCCTTGTTGCCATGTCATTAGCAAAAAGATTTAGATTTTTTCCATACAAAGACAAATGTGAGAAATGAAGAGAGCAATTGAATTTTTTTTGACAAACTAAGTATGAATTTGTTATGAATCTTTGAAGTGTGTTGTCCAATTGGCCCAAAAGAATCTTTAGACTATCCCCAAATTAGCAAAAAGTGTATCCATAATGGTCATTTTACCACCTAAAGCAATCACAGTCTTTCCGAACATAGCTACAACATTGTCTAATGTAGCCACAATACAAAGGAATAAAAAAATCACTTCTTGTGATGAGTTTACAATGAAAAGGTAGAAGTTCCTAAAACATTTACTAAGGTAGGAGGTGCAAAAACCACCCATTTAAGAGCATATTGGCTTGGGATCTCTTCTATGTGGATCAAAGTTAATTTTCAAACAAACTTTCAAGGAAAGAAGAGAGGGAGACACATCCATCACAATTTGATTCATATTTTTAGACTTAAAATTATATTAGATATTATTTTCTAAAGCTCGCAACAACAATAGGGTGCTATTACAAGCCATATGTACTACCATTATATTTCAAGCAATTGTTCATCAATGTTGAAAATGGAATTCAAACGAAGGTGTGCAAACCTTAACCTAGAACAACATGGTGCACGTAATTGCCTAGGATGGCACAAAGCATCCCACCACTCATAACTCTACATTCTTTACAATGAAATTTTGTCCACTTCCAAATCAAACTCAACCCCCAACCACACATAAAATTGTACAACACTAATCCCAAATGATCTCCAATTCATCATTGAACAATTTTTCATTCCCAAAGTAACAATCCATAGTATAATCTAGCCAGGACTGTACAATTCTTGGAGCATGGGCAAGTTAGAATATGAAAAAGCTACCTTAAGAACTCCATGACCATCACCCAAGGCATCGATTTTGACCTCTAATCAACCTACTGTAGTCCTAATCTCATTCATTAGGAAAAGGCTTGATATGAGACTCTAATGGGTCATTCCGCAGGTGCCTCTCATGGGTGGTTTGCCTCTCAAAAGACTGGTTTGCTTGACTGAGTCCATTGTTAGCTTCAGCAATATTCACAAGACTTGCTTCAGCAATGTTCACAAGACTTGCTTCAGCAATGTTCACAAGACTTGAAAAGAAATTCTGATTTTCAATGGGTGAATAAATTAGACCACCATAAGAGCCGGCTGGGGAGTTTGGAGCGGTTGTTCCTCTTCTTCTTCTTTCAAAGAACGAATGAACCAATACAGCCAAGCTCCAATGCCGAAGACAATCACTTCAACCAACAGACAGGGTATTCCAATGGCAGGCCCATACAAGGTCCACACAGTGAAGCTCATGGCAAGAAGACTCAGCAATGTGTCAGACACGAGGATGAGCGTGGGCAACCCTCGTAAAGGACCGAGTCGACACATCCAAATCCACGTGAGCTTCCCCGGCACGGACAGCAAGTAGCCCAGAAAGATGGCCGTGACGGCCAACCCCATCGAGTCACACAGCAAGGCCAGCATCCACAGCAGCCCAAAGACTTTGTAATGGGGACTGGCCAAACCTTGGATGGAGATGAGCGGTTGGATGGCAACAGCAGCGAGAAGGGTTTCCTTCAAGCCAATGCACAAAGCACCAACAAAGCCGCAACTATTAGTAACGGCGTACTACCTAATTGTAAGCTTAATATTTGATCGAGTCACCCTAGATTCCTACACCGTATTCCATGTGTTTTTCTAAATTTGAAATGTTCTTACTATAAAATCAAAAAGGGCTGTAAGTTAATCACTCATGAGAATGGACTGTAGCGATTTTCTTAATCCTATGTTACATAGAAAATTAGTTTGTTGCCATAGCTTCACAGTACGTGGTCGTTCACAAGGACGTGTTTCAAATGTACCAAACACCACAATCAATTTACAGCTTGAATGTATTAAACTACGTTTGTGTTATCTAGACACTCAAACTAATTAATGAAAGGCTATAGTGGGAGCCAGTATATAAAAGTAGGAGCCAATCGAAGGAAACGATTTGAGGTCATATTGGTGACCAAAAGGGGGGCGAACGGAACCAGGTAGTTCTACTTTAGTTGAGACTGAGGTTTTAAACAATATTGCAAACACTCACCACAACAAGGTAACTGCTCCACAGCACCATCAACCCTTTCTGCAATTCTTCACCGCACTGTTCGGGGGTGTCGAAGTGATGTGGCCATGATTTCAATTTGTTGATCCTGAGTATCGGCATGCGCTCTTTGCTGAGTTTGGCCAGGCATCTCTGCTCCACGCCTTCTAAGGCTGCTTCGTGTCGCTTTCGGAAGGACTTCTTTCCTCGAAATGAAACAACGCCTCTGCTGTTACCAAGGTTCATCTCTACGCTGGTCTCGTAGGCAGTACTGGGGTCTTCCATAATCTGGTCGTCCACGCACGCAACGAGCGGTCTTCTAATTCTGCTCAGCCCCCTGCGTGCTCTAGCTTGGAAATCTGACAGCGAAGCAGGTAATTCATTAGCCTATACCTAGTTGCTGGTCACATAGTAGAACAGAGTGAAGCCCCGCACATGGCCATACCAGCATACCAGAGATGGACGCAAAAACGAGTTTCCAAGGTGCCACTGGAGCTCAAAAACTAGGTAGAATCGGTATAGATCTGAAGTTCTGACCGGGCCACTGAAATCCGCCATTTAAACGAATACGAGGTTGGTTGTATTCTAAACACGCAGTTGCTTGACACCTTCTAGTGACAGAGTAAGTACCGACAGAAAAATTTCACAAAAATGCAAACATCGTCGAGTTTCGATACTTACAATCGAACATCTCTGATCTGGTCACATATACTTAACTTCTCAAGCGGGATGATTTTAGAGCATCTATACTTATACTCTGTAAATTTATCTAGGTCTCGTACGGATTTATGTTCCAGAAAGCGCTTTCGCGACGGTGTCGAAGCATTGAAATACCCCCAATTCAATGAAATTGACGTTAGGTGTACGTACCTGTCTGATCAGAACTACCGACTGGGAAAAATTCTTAGCAAGGTCAGGCTCGATCTTCCTCCGTCTCTGCTCTACACTCGACAGAAAACAAAAATGACAGAGAGGCTTGCATATCAAATGTGTGGAATTCTGAAATAATTATGTTCAGAGAACAGAGAACAACTCCCGAGGCACCTCCCCCAATTCTGAATTGCTCGTCGCTTTATCTTTTGACTAGTTTATTCTTTTTTTAGCGTACAGACTTTTCTGTCGGTACTAATTACTTAGAGCAGCCCCACAGCAACCCTTTGAAGCAACATTCTAAAGGTTCTGCACCATTGATCTTCTAATAATGAGGAATGTCCTCCATTGATTTGCTTCAAAGTGTTGCTTCAGCGTGTTGCTGTGGGGCTGCTCTTATCTGAGGGTATTCTGAGGTGGTACGGCCAGGAAAGTCTGTACTGCATTTACAAACATGTCTGTCTACAGAATGAAGATATGCTCCTGCTGAAATTAGGGAAGAAAAGGACGAAAACAATTAGTAAAACAAGCGACAACTGAAGCAGTGCAGAATTATTGGGGAACTCCAGTTGCTTTCTTCGAGAAAGCGAGTTTGTTTCTTCGTAGACGGCAACTGATTCCCCTCCAGACTTAGTATTATATCTTGAATGGTTTTAATTCTTGCTGATGGCGCTTTTGATCTCGTCAAGAACCAGAGGACCAATTCAACGTTGTCCATGAAAGAGGAGAATCTTCATCGACGGCTTTCAATTCCGTGCAAGTGCTTAACATTTACTGATCACAAGGAGTGTAATATTTATTCTTTAACCCTTAAATGACGGGCTCATAACCGTGGAAACCATCTGTTTTGACACCGTGTGAGTTGTTGGATTAAAATAATGCAAAAGCACTCATTGGAAGTCAAACTACTGTAAATGATCTTCCCTTTTCCCACAAAATTTGGAGGATGAATAGTTGCACTTTTGTCCATCGGGAAAGTACACCTCCTTGTTTCAATATTGTTTCAATATTGTTTCAATGGGTTAACAATATAGTATTGAAAGTATATTGTTGCATTACTGCAAATAATAATGCAACAATATTGAAGCAATGGGAGCCTTGCATTTTTATTAAAAGTATAATGTTTCAATACTGCAACAATACACTTTCAATACTATACTGTTAATCCATTGAAATAGTACTGCAACAATGGATGGCTTTTTCCCGATGTCCTACACAGGAGATTCTCTTGTCATTCATCGGCCGCAAAACGTCTGCCTCGACGACGTTTAAGGGTCAAGAATTCCACAGGAAATTAAAAGTGTATCGTAAGAACGGACCTGAATTACCTTTATAATGCCCAAAACAAAACGGACCTGGATTTAGTAATACATTACTAGCTTTTATTGAATGGGTATCGGGGATTAGTTCTTGACTGTTGTAAGAGCGAACTTGCATGCGAAGTCGGAACTGAAAATTGATTATCTAGTTTTTGGCCATCTGGAGTCAGAATTGCCTTGTTTCATGATGCTTTCACGTCAACTTCTTTCTTGGGAGAAACGTGTACATTTTAGGAGTCCGTCCCTTTGCCTTGGTGTCAAACAAAAAGCAAACAAAAGGTTCAAGTCCAATGTTCAAATTATTAAATAGTATTCTGGAAGTCGGAAACTTTAAGCACTCCCCCGTTTTCATGAGCCTTTAGACTTCCAAATTAATTTGCCAGATAACAATTCTGATTCTCTTCTTGCAACATTTGGACACTTCCATGTAAGTTATATGAAATTCCAAAATGACTTTCTGAATCTCTTTGAACGCTGCTAATTTAGATTATTTGGCAACCAGTGGTTTGTCTGCCCAAACCCCAGCACTTCTTTCACCTCACACTTGCAAGCAAGACTGTCACAGGGTTCCATTGATTCATACGGTATTCACACGCAACGCAATAGAATTGGTACAGAAATACTAACACTGATATTCTCAAGTAGTTCAGGTGGCATTCCAAAGAGAAAAGTAAAAAAGGGAAACCCAGCACTGCGCTCAAGATTCTGCTTAAGGACACCATATCCTAGCACGTCAATGCACTTCCCTCACGTCACTTACTTTCACATGCAGAACAATGTTGGCACAAAAATACAGTGCCCAGCACTCGCAACAACGTCAATTTCGTTAAAATGTGGCATTAATTCCAAGTAATACTTGGCACCTTTCAGAAACAGGTGCTCTGTTCTGATACATAAATCCATCCTTATCCTAGATTTTAATCTAGGATATTGCACACTTCATATATGAGAGTCACTCTGATGTTCAACAAAAATGTACATTTCAAGACTCAAAACTTGTGCATGTCCAGGGACATGACCAACTATTTTCAACTATTTTTTAAGTCTTATCTTAGTCATAATAGAAGCTACTCTTCACTCTTGAGAGAAGGTACTAGAAGCAGCACCCATTATTAAAGTCTTAGCAACTTCCAGGGGTGCTTAAACTTCCCCGAGCTAATTGAGTCCTTATTTAGAACTTGGTAACGGTTTGCGTGTCATATGTACACTCAGCAGGATTTGATAAGTGGGTACATTTAAAAGGACGATGTGTGCACCACCTACCTTTGAAGAACAACGGGTCGGGACTCTTTCATCACGCGGAGCTTGAGGGTGGGATACACTAGTCTAACTCTTTTTGCTTCTCCGAGGACAAGCATTACAATCATGCTCAGAATTCAGCAAGCTTTAAAGGTCACACCAAGCTGATTTTCCAGTGTATTTTGAGAGGAACTGCACTCTCGATCGATTCAAACCGGCATAAGAGCAGGCTGGGGGGTTTGGAGGGGTTGTTTTTCTTCTTCCAAAGCACGAGTTTCGTTCAAAGGAAAACTGAGGAACCAATACACCCAAGCTCCAATGCTGAAGCCACCCACTTCCACAAACAGAGTTGTTAGTCCAATGGCAGGCCCATACAAGGTCCAGACAGTGTAGCCAATGGCAAGAAGACTCAATAAGGTATCAAGCAAGAGAATGAGCGTTGGTAACCTTCTCAAAACACCGATCCTACATAACCAAATCCACGTGAGCTTACCCGGCACGGACAGCAAGTATTCCAGAAAGACTGCCGTGACGGCCAAACCCATCAAGTCACTAAGCAATGCCAGCGTCCACAGCAGCCCATATGCTTCGTTCTTGGGACTGGCCAGACCTTGGATTGATATCACTGTTGGATGGCAACAGCAGCGAGAAGGGTTTCCTTCAAGCCAATGCACAAAGCACCAACAAAGGCAACAATTAATTAGTACACTCAATCAGGTAGTATCGTACTAGGCTGGCCTAAAATTTTATTTGTTACGCGCATTACTCCAAACCATTTTGGATCACCGACTAGGACGAGTGCAATGGGAGAAAAGGAAGGCGTCCGTTTTGACGAGCAACAGTTGTGGGAAATTTCGGATTATGTGACCAAGCTCACTGCTTTTGGGGTCATACCACTACTTTTTAACTTGTCGTTCTGTCACCACAGTGTGTTGAGAAGCGATGCCATTCTTGCAGTGAAATCATTCATTTACACTTGAAAATGGAGAATGTTTCTGCATTTTGAAGTGGATTTGACTCTGCAAGCTTCAGTTTGTCGAGACTTTCTTTCTAACCCATGTATATTCCAATGTGACGTATTCTTCACAATAGGACTGACTCAAACTTCAATTTCGTTAAATTGGCGGAATCTGTTCCACAACTAACTTGACACTAGATCTTCAGTGAGGGCAGCTTGAACGTAACTCTATACCAGTCATAGTTTTTGGAGCATTGTGCAAATGGACCTCAGACACGAAATCCTGCCAATTTAACGAAATCCTACAACGCATCTAGTGATCGTACACAACTGAAGTGTTTTAATGTACGTACCAACCGCCACAATATTTTAAATCTTGTATTATACTAACTAAAGTATATTTATGTTATCCAGACATCCAACCTAATGAAAGGAATAATTATAACCTCATATAGTCATTCTTGTGAAAATGGCGAATTTCAGTGAAGGGCGTCCTCTTCTTTCATTAAAAAGCCGATGCCTAAATTTCAAGAGATTGACACTTTCCTGGCGCCCGTCTAAAACCTCAGATCTATACCGATCCTCGTTTAGAGAGCGCTGGGCCCTTGAAATTAAGTCACGCCATTTTGGTGCTCTGAAACAGGCCATGTTAACAAATACATAAACTGTGATATTCCAGAACTTATACTGCACCATCAATGGCATTGGAAGACATTCAATTTGTACAACAATTCCATCACGTGATAGGTTCTTTCCAACCGACTGACTGCAGGAAAAGAGATAGTTTCAAGAAATTGCAAGCACTCACCACAACAATGTAACTGCTCCACAGCAACATCAGCCCTTTCTGCATTTCTTCACCGCACTGTTCGATGTTGTCAAAGAAATGTGGCCACGATTTCAATTTCCCGCTCCTCAACAGCCACACGCCCTCTTTGCGGAGTCTGTCCAGACATTTATGCTCCACGTCTTCTAAGGCTGATTCGTTTCGCTTTCTGAAGGACTTTTTCCCGCGGAAAGAAACAGGGCTTCTGTTGTTACCCGGGTCCATGTCTGCAGTCGTCTCGTATGCAGTTCTGGCGTTGTCCATAATCTGATCCACGCACGCAGCCAGCGCACTGGAAATCCTGGTCATACCTGCGTGATCTTGGAAATCGGACAGTCAATTAAGAAGACAAGCACGAAATTTAACAGCCTAGTTCGCGTTGGCGACGTATTGTACATACTAGCATACCAGAGATGGCCAAAAAACGAGTTTTCCAGGTGCCGTCAGGAACTAGCTAGGATCGGTATAGATTTGATGCTGGGTCTAATCGCCACTGAATCTGAGACAATATGACTGAAATCTTCCATTTAACGAATACGAGACCTTTTCTCGAAATCAACAGCTGCTTGACACCTTGTACGTAATGACCAAGAAAGTACCGACAGAAATGCAAATATCGATGACGATCAAGTTCAGGTGCTCACAGTCGAACCTGTCTAATCACGTACAACTTCTCAAAGCCTGAAAATCTTAGCAAGCCCCTCGACACAACAAAAATGACCACTACATTCGGCTTCGGCGGAGCATATCAAATGCTTGCTTGAAAAGCTAGACCGGGCAAGGCCCAGTACCGACAGGCCGGAAAGTCTGTTCCCTGCATTCAATTCAAGATTAGCTATCAGATTCTACGACAAAGTGATGAGTTTGAATGTGCTGTCCAGGAAAACTTAAATAGGAAAAAAGATTTAAAAACTCGATCTGACGAATGTAACGAGCGAAAGTGCAGAATTGGGGGAGATGCTTTCTTGTCTCATTGAAAATTTTCTTTGCAAAAGTGAGTCTTTATGCTACGTACTAGTAGTCGGTAGATGATTCCCGGTCTCTGCAAACTAGACTATTATTTAATAATTGGGTTTCTTGTTGATCCCGTCCATTCCGTGCGAGCACTGAAGGGGCCGGCCTGTGTGGTTAAGAAAATCACACGAAAGTGTAGCGTAAAATCCCTGGAAGCAACCTCACCGTCAATTTCGTTCAATTCGCCATATTCCATCCTTGCTTTGGTTAGGACTGAAACCAAAATCTATACCAATTCTAGTTCTGTGACTCAAGATATATGTGTCACAATTTTTGGCTCGTGGAATATTGCCAATTGCAAAGTTGACTTTTGCGCATTGGAATGTGGTGCTTGGCTTAGCTTGCAATCCTTGCATCAAGGAAGGAGAATACAAAATTTCCTTCAAATGGTAGTATTCCATTAAATGGTGTAGAAGGATTGAGGGAATTCTTGAGAGTAGAGGAGTGTGCTGAGACTTAATATTTAAATTTTTCACTTTTGACTAGCTTTGATTTCTTACTTCTTACTTCAGTGGTTTAGATCAAATATCTTTTTGGTCATTATATAAGTTGACTCCTCTCTCACTCACTCTTTTAACTCTCTTAACTTAGGTAAATAACATTATATAACCAAGCAATGGTCCTCCCCATGCTAGGAAGGTATTCTACTTTGTTAATTAAATACCTGGGAGGGACTTATCAGATAATTTAAGGATTCCATTTGGTAGAGGAGCCATCAATAAGACAATTTTGTTCATTGTGGGACATGTCTTATTAGTAAACAATTTTATGATCTATCAGCAGATTATGCAGAATCAAAAAGTAGAAACTAGAATATAATACAGAGTACATAAATTGGTCTTACTTCCTACACTCATATTGATCCCTTATTTGGGCTTGAGTCAACAGACTCCTTCATGAATCTAGAATTACTGAGGGTTGGGCAATCATAAGCCACATAATATACGGCAAGGATGAATTTGATGCTCATAGAAGATTTGCTTTCAAACCATTGCTTGGTTGTAGGATACAATCCTTAAAAGAGAATTTGAATGTGCCTCAGTGCAATTGTTACAATGTGCTTCAAACTCATTAGCATCTAAATGTCAGCTTTGCAAATCCTTGCCCTTGATGACCATACAAAGATTCTTGCCCTTGATGACCATAAAGTGCTTTTGATTTTGTCATAAAATGGATAGATTTTGGATGTTTCTTGGACGGATTTGGGGCCAATAGTAGGGTGATGGAATTGGGTAACAAACGGAATTGGGCTGGTCTACTTTATTATCCCATATATTGAAAATACAGACATGTCGATTCCCATGACCAATCACAACTCTTGCAGACCCTAGCACAAGGACACCCGATGCTTTAATGCTGAAAACTCCGGTGATATACCATGGTCGGTGGACACGGGGTTCATGAAGGCCTCGCCATGTAGATTACGGTCTAAGCTTCCTACGCGACAGATGTTGAGAGTATCACTCTTCATCACCGTTCGCAAACTGGTCATCACCTTTGGGTGCCTGCAGCTGCAAATCGTACGAGGGTGCTAAGGGTGATTGTGATGTTAAAGTTTGTGACTATTATCTTGGGTTGATAATGAATCTCAGTTTTGTGTTTTTTCATTATGTAATCAGGCTGTAGGTTTTGAAATCCAACTCTCATTTTGAAAATTTATTACTATTGTAGCATGAGTTCACATGTCAGGTAAGGCGTCTTACTACCTACAGGGCTGTAAGTATGCAGCAAGCAAGTTCGGAATTTAAGAACAAATTATAGATTCCATTCACAATACACGGTCACTTAAGCTTCACATAAACTGGTTCACATCTTACAAAGGCTCGACACTGGCAATGCAAAATCAAGGTAGAAGAAGCCAGATTCAGTGCACTTGTTCTAGTGCACACAAATCATCAATGAATCTTCGTCAAGGAAATACTCTACATGAAAATCCGTCCTGTGTAGTTTTTGCTTGTCCTATACCTTCATGGGGACCGGCAGAAGACTTGCCAAGTCAACACACTTCTATAATCATGAACAGTCTGATCGAAAAGAAGTAATTAAGAAAGTCTCGTGTACCAACAGATCGATGCACTAATTAACATAACGCCCAGGTCAGTCCAAGCCGGACAACATATGAGCAGGCATAAAATTCTACAAATCAAAGCAAGATCATACTATGAATCCAACGAATGCATGAATGGATCGGATGCTGACATTCAACAATCTGGAGTGGCGGATGCTTGCGACCAGAATCTACAAAGCCAGTGCAGGCGGATTAGTACAGTGAGATCGATCAAGGAGTGTGAGAGCGCGAGGGCGTGTTTTCTTGTGAAGCTCTGTCTTTGTCACTGCCCCTGAACTTCTCCTCCGAAGCGCTCTCCGATTGTCGAGACATTTCGTCCCCGTTGTCGATGTAGAGGGGGTGCACATCCTCCAGCAACATGAGCACATTGCTCATCTTGGGGCGTCGCTCCGGCACAGGGTCCACACATTGCATGGCAACTTGCAGCATGGACACCATTTCTTCTTCGATGTTGTGGTAACGCATCAGCTCCAAGTCGAAGACCTCCGCTGTCCATTCTTCCCGCACTACCGATTGCACCCACCGTGGCAGGTCAATGCCTTCATCGTTGAGAGCCGCTTGCGTTGGTGCTTTCCCTGTCAGAAGCTCCAACAGCAGCTGCAAAAAACCATAGAAAGGTCACATCGATCATCAGAAGAAATTCCATGGTCATTTACTCCCCAAGGCTTGTAGTTCCCTGCGTCACATTTGTATAAACCCTTCCAGAAGTTTGATTTGAAGTGATGGTACAGAATAATTATGTAAACCTCGATATAAGCGTAAGAATGCTTGACACATGGATAGTCAGGAACTTGGGAATTCAGGAGCTAAATTTAGCTAGGTTTTCTTCTAAAGTCGTGTACACAGTCGATCATTTGCGCTCTGGCATTGACAGAGAAATGATTAATTCAGTCAACAGGGAGATCAACGTACCACTCCAAAGCTGTAGACATCCGACTTCTGTGTGATTTTCCTAGCCTCGGTGACCTCAGGAGCACGGTAGCCAACAATCCTGGAAGCAGCAGAGGTCGGAGTCAACAGTTGAGCGAGTCCAAAATCTGAGATGCAAGCTTCAAGGTCTTTGGTGAGCAGAATGTTGGATGACTTGATGTTCGCATGCACAAATTTGGGGCCTCCTTGTGCGTGCAGGTAATCTAGTCCCCTTGCAGCTCCCAGCGCAATCTTGACCCTGCTCTCCCAATCAAGAGGTGTTCGACCGCTGCCTCGATTCCCTGCAAAATCCATGGAATGAATCACTCTCCTCAGAACCCACAACAAATGGCATTAGAAGAAACTTTGACAGTCATTTGACCTCAAATGATCAGAGTTCCTCTACTCACTATTGCCCTACCCCTACACAACATTGCTTTTAATTCATAAAAAAATGTTTTACAAATCCAAACATATAAACCAAGTTGGCATAGACTCTGAACCTGTGCAACCTTTTTAGACACACTGATTCTCAACAACTCGCGGAACCGAATGAACCTCATGGACCAAATTTGCAAAGTTTTCTTGCAAGGGGAAATTATACTTCGCAGAAACGGATTCAGTTCAATCATTTATTAGGAGAAGGCAGTCCAAGAATTGAAAGGATGATCACTCACCGTGAAGAAGAGCAGAGAGGCTTCCCATGGGCAAGTAGTCATACACCAGAAGCTTCTCATCCTTCGAGAAGTAGAACGCTCTCAACGACACCAGATTCCGATGCTGCAGCTTCCCCACCACGTGAATCTGAGACTCAAACTCTTTCTTGCCCGTGGTGACATCTTTCAACCTCTTCACCGCCATGATCGTCCCATCCTCCAAGATCGCCTTGTACGCAGTTCCCACACTGCCCTTGCCCAGCACCTCAGCAGAAGCTCGCAACAGATCCTCCAGATTGAATGCAAACTTCTTCCCGTCGAAGAAAACCAGTTTATTCCGCTCCAGTTCCCCTGCGCCTGCGCTGGAATACTCTTCCCCATTCTCCTCCATCACTTTGCTTTCCCGAGTCCTCTCACGAGCAACCTCACGCCCTTCAGATTTGATCGACAGGTGCCGTCCTTTCTTCGTTCGGGACCAACAGAGGTAAACTCCAAGTAGGACGAGAGCCAGAAACGCTACTGAGCCGATCACGATGCCGGCGATGTCACGCGCTGCGAGCTTTTTGTCACCGTTTGAAAACTCTGGCTCTGGGGTGGCCGAAATGGGACTGGCAGGGGAATGTGTTGGAATTGGACAGAGGGATGTGAGAGGAGGGCCACACAAGAGCTGGTTGCCCTGGTATGAAGAAGCTGGGAATCTGGACAGCGTGGTCGGCACAGCGCCGGATAAATTGTTGTTGGCGACGTTGAACACCTTCAGGTTGACCATAGTCAAGGCAGGAAGGCTTCCCGAGAACGAGTTGTTGAGAAGATTCAGCATGGAGAGCTCGGTAAGTCGACTGATGGACTCGGGGATGGCTCCATTCAATCTGAAAACAGGAAACCGTAAGCACACAAGCGTCCATAGTGGATTTCAGACCCTCACTGAGATTTGGTTGTTGAAAGAGAATGTGGTTGAACTTACTGACCAATCGCAGCATTCATCGAAGAGACACTCCGAGTATCCCAAAAGGTGATTTTCATGTAATTAGTGTAGTAGACAATTAGGACTGTAAGTAAATGCTCGCACAAGCTATGAACATGAAATAAGAAACAACCAATTAAATACCATGTCGTTTCTCAAGTGGAGGAAAACAGCAGAAACAAGTTTTACATCGAGAAATTTAGTGTCCTTTACCCAAACTTTATTAACAGAGAATATTTTGACAACCCCAAGTGGCAATCACCGTGTCGTAAGGTGACCAGCAAGAGGACCAGCCAGTGTTCAACATTGAGAGCCTTGGAATGCATCCTAATATTTTGTAATGTATCGATAACTTGGTTGGTCATTTTCAAAATCAAAGAAATATAATTTGACGAATGGAAGAGCTGAGTACTAACCGATTATATTCCAAGCCCAAGTGAGTGAGCCGTGGCCAGAGGCTAGAGAGATCATCAGGCAGCGGTCCATAGAACTCGTTCCCAGCCAGGTAAACCGACTCCACATTCTTGCAGTGTCCGAGCTCCCCAGGAAAGGAGCCTGTCAGCTTGTTCCCACGCAAGCTCACAACTCGGAGCTCTGAAAGCAAGCTCAAGCTTCCTTGAGGGATGCTCCCACGGAAGCCTTTCCCCGGCAAGCGCACTTCGGTGACTCTGTTTTGGTTACAGGTGACGCCTCTCCAGTTGCAAGTCCAGCTGGTGTTCGACCAGCGCAACTTCGTTCCGCGAAAGTCATGGACGTTGCTGAAGGTGAGAAGCGCCTTTGTGTCCGTTGCCAAGTCTTGGCCTGCCACGCTTGCAGCAACAGCAACAAGGAGCACTATGAAGGCCGCCGTTATGCTCCACTGGGGTTTCTGCTTCCGCTTCGTCATCTCTTTCTAGCTACCTGTGCAGCAATTTCTGTTATTCCAAAACTAGGCCGAAATAATTATAGATGACCCCCAAAGCCTACATTGCCGTGTTGAAGGTACTCCAGTTGCGATGTTTAACCAGATATCCACCTGGTTCATCTCGCGTCTTCATCAGTCCATCTGGTCGGTGATTGATTACCTAGTCCCTTGAGGTTTTAAATGTGAGAGTTCAACGCTTCATCTGAACAACAGTACCCACATGAATGCATGAGCTGTGAAACTGAAGTATTTCGGTCATATTTTTTCACGTCTCGTTTCGATTGACTGACCGAGACTTACCTAAATGTAAGCTGGACTCACGAAAGTAAAGTCACCATGCTGTGCCCCTTGCGCCATAGCTCAGCTGCACTCGCAGTCAACAAATTTGGGATCCCCGTGTAAGTTGGCTTTAAAAACAAGCTTCATTTCATTAAATGAGGTTCACAATGTGAGTGGTGCCTTCTGACCGTTACTGGCCTAAACAAAGTGTCCCACATTGCGTTTAAGCTTACAGCCAGAAGCTGTAGTTAATCTCAACTTTGAATGTTTCGTGTCTTTCAAGTGCCTCAATTAACAGCGAGCAGGCTCCTCTCACACCAGAAACATGAACACTTGCTTCGTCCTCAAAACGAATGCTGTTCAACAACAAGCAGGTAACGTGTGTTTGGACCAAGACCAAAAAAAGGGTTCCCAAAACACGCTAAAACAATTCCGAGACCGAAGCCCACTCATCAAACGAACAGAGACAACAACGTTCATACCACTAGCTAAACGTCAGTCGTCACAAATGCGAACTTCTCCACAGTCACTCAACAGAATATGAAAGCACCAAACTCCATTCAAAAGATACCAAAAACTACTGAAAATCAGGTATGCACCGACTTTCAGCGAGCATTTCAAGAGTACGACATTGCATGAATATCTTAACATTCCCGGCCAACGGTACGAAGCCTACCTAGAACCTTGAACCCCCGATGAAGCCAGCCTCGAAAATGGCACTAACGAAATGAGCTACTACAGCAGACGCCATGATTTCATTCAAATCCGAAATCTGGGTGCATGAGTGCCCACTGTCAGACCACGCAAAGCTGGACCGTACCTGTGTGTAGCTATGGTTTAAGCAAGCTGTGCTGACCTTGCCATGAACTTAGAAGGACTGCGCAGCAAGTAAGTAACTATACAGCCAGGCAGGATGATACCAAACTTGCATTGGTAACGGCAGCTGACTTCCGTTAGCTGGCATGGGGAGAAGAGAAGAGAAGAGAAGAGAAGAGAAGAGAGGGGAGGAGCAGAGCAGAGCAAATGCAGGGGAGGGGGCGCTTCCAAGAGCTTGTTCAAGAGCTGCGAGACGAGCAGTGGTGCGTGGTCGCCATCGCTGCCAGGGAAGCTCTGGACGAGTGATGAGACTCAGAGAAACGTTTGGCGTCAGGGGGGGCATTCAATGGCTCTTCGTGTGGGTGGCTGGTGTGGGGGGGTAGTACCACGCCCACCGGTAACCCGGTTTATGGCCCTTTCTTGTTACAGTATGGGTTTTCAGTTGGAGCGCTTATTACTGCAGTCAGTTGGGGGTCAATATTGAAAGCCGTTGTACTGATCACGCACCATTGTGCAGCAATGGGAGCACCGACGCCGCACGGGTTAGGGGGAGCGATACTTAACTCCAAAGCAAGACAATTTGTGACAACATATTGATGGATAATATAGCAACAAATATTTTGGGCAATACCAGTAGAAGTTCGAATAAACAACACTCTCTAAAGTAATAAACCTCTCTAATTAAAATAATATTGATTGTCGGTCCTGGCATGGCTCGCATACAAACAATGTGAATGCAAATGACCCTCTTTAACCCCTAATCGCCCCAGGGGCCAAAATATGGCATCTCCATTTTTGGAAGATGTCCTTGTTTGACTCTTATAATCTTTTCAATGGTATGGTCAAAGGACGCGTCCTTTTTCCCTACATCTCCTGACATGTCTATACTACTAATCAGTACGGTCAAATAGTGTGGATCTTTTTTTAGATGATACTTTAATTGGAATGAGTATAGAAGGGTTTGGATTTCTATAAATATGGGTTGGGAGCTTAAGGGTTAATGTAATGTGTCAAACCGGTCCCGACCAAGTTCTTTATAGAAGTTCTATTGTAACAACTTTTTGGACGAATGTATATATTTTGGGATGTATAATTGAAGTTTTTCCATATTTTTTATGTTTCATCCATATACCATTATGCAATGAACATCCTTTTCTCTACCAACCAAAATAAATGCAAAAAATCCATAGCGCATACTGGGCCTTTTATTTGTGTTTGAGAAAGTGCAATGATGGAAATCAATTATAATTTTATAAAACATTGTATTTTTACATTCGTCCATCTTTTGGTATCAAAAATCACTTTTCAATTATGTCCATGCATTTTTTCACTCAAATTGGAGATTTCATCCATATTTGAAATAGGAATGGAAAAAAAAATTGTAAAAAGAGACTACATTATTAATGTGGTAAAAAATAGATAATTTATTTTGAAACGGTGAAATTTGGCTCCATGGTGCTCCCCTTTCCAAAGTTGGGGGGAGGGGGGGTATAATGTTTTTAGGGCTTTTCCTACAAATTTTTGAATTGTTTTTAGAGTGGCAATCAATGATATAATTGTTTTGTAGTTAAAAACTGGATTAGAAGTAGTGAAGGGGATGAGAAATGCAATGGATATGAATTATAGATGCAAATTTTGGAGAAAATTACAAGATTTCAATCAAAATTTAGCATTTCTAAAAATACATTTGTTCTTTGGCAAAAATTTCCATCTTAACTCCTAAAGGACCAAACATTGTTCTTTGACAACATAGCAATTTTGGGCAGCTCACTACA
This sequence comes from Antitrichia curtipendula, assembly GCA_951230915.1. Taxonomy (NCBI): domain Eukaryota; kingdom Viridiplantae; phylum Streptophyta; class Bryopsida; order Hypnales; family Leucodontaceae; genus Antitrichia; species Antitrichia curtipendula. The sequence continues at coordinate 6,245,806 of OX579634.1, forward strand.
AACATTGTTTTTATTTTTTTTCTTTGAAATTTTCACACAAGATGTACCCAAGGAGTAGCTTTAAGGCCCAATAATTTTCATAACTCTTGAATTTGTGGTTAAAAAGTTATTGCATGATATGTCATTTTCATTTGGTTGGCTGGCAACCTGGGCAGCTGAAATTTTCTCTTAAAAATCACTTTTTTTTAAGATAAAAATTCAAAATTGGTTCTTTATATATATATATATATATATATATATATATATATATGGGAAGCTTTGAATCATTCCATTTTGATTACTAAGATGAAAGTTATGAGGAGTCTTAGTTCGAGGGTAGTTATGGAATCTCTACTCTAAAATAAACTTTGAAGTCCTTTATTTAGCTCAATTTTCAATATTTTTGAAAAAAAATAAAAACATTGTGTGTAGATTGTTTATTACAACATTACAACGGTTGGGAATGGCATTTTTCAATTTCATAATTAAATTCTTACCAATTTAGTGTTTTGAATCATTTTCCACCTCTTTCTACTTACTAATTTTTTCTTATATGTTTACAATTCCAACTGATCTGAATTTTTTCAAGCATGTATCCAACTTGCCTTGAAGAATGAATCCAATGAGTGACCATCATTTTAGACATTTTTTCATACCTATGTGGCCTTGTGAAGTGCAATTGCTTAGATTTTCACAAAGACAAAAACATGATTTTTGTCAATTTCAAAAATTTCCACTATGTGGATTGCAAGGTTATTCTTGTCAATCCAAATATTACCTTGCAATCCACATGGTGGAAATTTTTGAAATTTTTTCCACAACTTTTCAAACTAGTGTACTAAAACATAACATTCAATAGCCTTTAGAGAGGTTGCCTTTTCCTCATCCACGAAATTCATCATGACGACATTAATGTGAGATTCAGTGCTGGGATAGTAGCAACATAGTTATAGTACACTTCATTTTCTTTTGCTAATTCTAGGACCATACTTGCAAATTCACAAATAATTTTATAGGTGAAAGATGGTTTGCCAAAATTCCAAATAATGCAATTGAGTTATGTACCAATGCAATCTATCCAATTGCCCCCAACATCTTCCTTTCAGTTTTCATTTTAGAAGAGAAGCTATTTATATACTCATGGGGTGGTAGGAGGTACAACAACTCATGTGGAACAAGGGAATTATAATTTGTAGTTTCTCAACCACTCATAGTTAAGTCAAAAGTATGAATTGTGTTTAAAGTAGAAATTGAGACCGCAATTAGGCATAGTAAAATAACTTTTTTCAAGAACCTTTGAACTAAGAAAAGTTGATAAATTAAGTTAAGTTTCATCTCCAAAAATCTGTTTGAGATTTAAAGCCTCCAATCAAAAGTTATGAACAAAATTTACAAAGGATTTTTAAAAATGTCAAAAAAAATGTCCATTCCAACCCCTCTCTAAAATTTGTCCATAACTTTTGATTGGAGACTTAAAATCCCAAAAGTATTTTTGTATATATAGCTTAACTTAATTTTACAACTTTTCTTAGTTCAAAGATTTTTGAAAAAAGTTATTGTACTATGCCTAAACGAGGTCTCAAATTATACTTTAAAAACAATTCCTGCTTTTGACTTGAGCTCCTACTAATTCTAATTTAGATATCCCATATGGGTTGTTCTACCTCCTACCATCCTATATGTATATAAAGAGCTTGTCTCCACCACACGTGGCACATGAAATGAATAACTTTCCAAATGCAGTGAGTTAGAAGCTAATTCGTCATATACAATGAGTTTTTTTGCTCAATGTTTTATAGCTGTGCTTAGAAGCTTACGGATTTACTCTAATAAAATTGGAAGCACCACGGTGTTGAACTTGCTAACCAAGCTCACTACTGACAAGTTCGTGGATTGACACCTGTCTTTAGTTACCGATCATGGTGTCGAGTATATCATCATGGTGTTCGATGAAATGGTGTGGTATATTCGACACCACTCTGTCAGGAGGAGGCAGTAGTCAGTGGAACTACTGAATGTTATGAAGATCCTACGGTTACTTTTTTTTTTAAATGTTTTTTTTCAAAAATTTGGTACTTATATTAGAAATAGCAGTTTTGGATCGGTTTTGATGAAAACATAGTCTCTGACCTTTAGGGGTTAATAAAAGGTTGAGTATCTTTGGGATTCATAATTTCATATAGACAAGGTCTTTTAGTAGCTTTGAACTAATGGGATGGCTTTGCATTACCATAAATTATATGAGAGAATGTTTGAGTAAAACCTTGTTAGAAAAATAAGTCAAGTGCTATAGAAATAGAGCCTCTTATTGTGCTTTCACTGCCTCAAAATAAATCTATGATATTTTGACTAATTTTCCACTAGATATATATCACAAATTTATTTTGAAACACTAGAAGTGTAATTGTTTGTTTCATTCATTTTAGACAAAGTATAAATGATCTTTAGTGTAGAGATTGATAAAGTTATTTGCATCCATAGAAATGGATGAACCATGCAAGATGTACATGAAAATTTATTTGTTCATTTACATATGTACACATTTATAAAATTAAAAACAAACCATGTCTTTAGATTTTATAAAAATTTAGAAATTTATTGATTGAAAAGAATGAATATATTGTCAAATATTTCCTAAAAAAATTAGATTTCTTTTAGTCGATTTTTTATACAAAACAAAAATTGTACTCGTACAGAAAAACAAATTATTTACTAATATGTAACAAAATAATTGGAGAAGAAAGTCACTGCAATTGTGTACACTATCCAAAAAGGAACAAAGACACTTTTTCCTTGCAATTGTAAAACAAAAAGTATGTGTTTCTTTCCAAATACTGTACATTCCTACATTGCAAATGTTTGATTGACATACTCTTCTATTGCATGTTTGTATGTGTGACATTAGTTTTCTTAGTCCATTTAACTTCCATGGCTAGAATCTGTCCATGCAAAGTAGTAAAATGACAAATTAGAGATATTGAATGCTATATTTGTCTAGCTAGGTGCAACTACAAAAGTAGGAGCAAAATAATTGTGTTAATTTAACAATTTTTCAAAATATATTTGAGATTGTGGTGTACATTCTATTGTACCTTTAAACATTGTCGAGAACATTGTAATTTATCTATGTATATGGTATAAATACAATCATCATTACATAAGCACCTATCCAAAATGCTAGATGTATAATCATTGGATATGCAAGTTTATGATCTTGAACAAAGAACAAGTTTACATTAGTTGTGCCTTGTTCAACTTGCATAACTAAGAATCTATGATTTTATTCTAGAACCAAGTTATTCCAACCAATGAGTCTTTAGGTGAGATTATAGTTTTCCTATAATTCTATGTAGAATAGCAATTATTGAAACAATAAATTTCATTTATCCACAAACAACCAATCAAAGGTTTTAACAAGTCAATGTGTGCCTAATTCTAGTATACCTCTAGGACACCACGAATGACATCCTACTATATTTTTAATTTTGATAGCATTTGCAATACTCATTTGTACTTTAGAACTTAGAAGCAATGATGCAAGGATGTGAGTTGTGAGGAATGAGTCAAGAGCTAGGAGGTGTTGTATAAGAAGTAAGCTAAGTATTAAAAAATTGGAGCAAATTTTTTTTCAAGTAACAAAAATGCAATCAAATTTTATTTTTCTTAATTTGAAAAAAATTGTCATTTATTACAATGTATTCAAAAGATGCAACCAGCCTTGTATGGTATCCCTCCAAGTGCCAAAAAATAGAACCATTGATTGAATGTGGAATAAAATTATAGGCCCCCAAACCACCATTGATTTAATTTAAAAGAGTGTCCGCAAATGCTATTGAATGAGGACTGTTGATGATGATTGATAAAAGTGACAAGTTTAGAGGAGCCTTCAATAAGCGCCACAAGGAAATAAATGGTGGACCGTTGATTGAGCTAGGGTTTGGCACTCATCCCATTGGAGTCACTGCGTGTGTTGTTGAATATCTAGGAGTTTCTCTATTTAAGAGTTTCATTGGATCGGCATGATTGCTTGAGTTTTGCTGCCTTGATTGTGCAAATGGTAAGGTTTTGAAATTTTGGCTTGTATTGTTGTACTCAAATTCAAACAAGGATGTGGGTGGGATGGGTGGATAATGGACCAAGTGGACGGTGAGTGAGCTGCTTGGATGTAGGGAAGGAAAAGGGGAATGCTTTTGATTTGATGATACTAGGGTGATTCTAGGTTTTAGTGTGTCTAGTTGGATGGACGTATTGTTGAGTATAGTGGGGGTTTAAGTGAAACGGGAGGGTTTATTTGTAGTTGGATTGGTGTATTTTTGCAAGAGAAGGAATGTTGAGGGGGAATTTGCTGATTGGTTTGGCGTTGTGTATTTTTTGTATTTGATTGTTGGAATACAATACATGATCATGGCGTCCATGTTACAAGATTCATTTGTTTTCTAGAGAAAAGGGGTGAGGTTGAAGGTTTGCAAAGTTGAGACCAGACGGAGTTTAGATTTAGGTTATGTATTCAAGCTCTGAAATTTTAGTTTCTATGTGTTTTTCATTTTGGAGGTGATCATCTTGTTGGAGTGGTAATTGAAGGTAAGATTTTGAAATTGTTTCAAGTGTTGTTTTACGGATATTTTTCTATGTTCAAAGTTTCGATGTTGTTTGCTTCCAAGTGGTAATGCTTGGCAGTTTTTTTGGTTTTGAATAGGGTTGAAAATGGTCCCATCCATGTCTCAAGTAATGAAAGGAGCAACTTGCAAAGCAATAGACAACAAAAAATCTAAGAAAAAAGCTTTGAAAAAAATTACCCTAAAAAAAACTACTCTAAAAAACCCTCCAAAGAAACATTAGAAGAAAATGAGGTTTTTTGCGACTACAAAGAGCAACTAGTTTTTGGGTTGCATTGGACATTTGCAATTGGTGAGAATTCGGAGGCTTCTAGTTGTTGTGGACAAGTATTCTAGTTGTATTGTAGTTTCAAGGCAAAACAATGTTGTTTCTAAGTAGGCAGCTTACTTGGAACTTCATCCATGTGATTTATGACGTGGTTGCTTATGTGGTATTTGTTGCCATGTAAGGTTGATCAATCAATCATGAGTTGTATAGCTTATTGGCGACTCATTTGCGATTAATCTATGACTTGTTTGCGACTCACTTGTGACTCATTTCAGTCATTTGTAACTTCAGTGCGACTTGTCTATGACTCATTTACAATTCATCTGTAACTTGTTTGTGACTTGTTAGTGACTTCATTGCAACTTGTAGAATTTGTGGATTTCAAAATCTACAAATTGTAAAAATCTACACACTGTAAAAATCTTAGAATACTATTAACAAAAATCATTACATAAAGATACAATTACTTACAAGTCTTATATATCCAACCTAATGGTACTCTTGACAATTGATATGGGCCAATTGATATAAGACAATCAAAAAATGATTTGAAAACAACTAGGAAACAACTAGGAAACAACTACTAAAAAACTAAAAAACTAAAAAACAACTAAAAAATGACTACAAAACAAGTAGGAAACAACTATTGCTATTTTATAGTTACAATTGTTTTCTAGTAATTTCCTAGTCTTTTTTTGCAATTGCAAATCGACACAATGGATATCATATAGTGTTGACTAGTCCACATCGACAACTATGACAAATATTGGATGGAAAATAACTCACATTCATTCTAAATTTGAACTCTGTTACAACTTTCATAATCCTACACTTCATTCTATGATTCCTTTGTAGTTGAAACAATGTATCCACTTCATTCTACAACTACTTTGCAGCTAAAATATTGTACTAATAATGTAAAGCATTGACATAAACAATGATGTAAGTGTTTGGCGCAAATAGAGAGGGCTATAGTTGCAAGATAGTTGTATATGATACTTAGTCGCATTTCACTACAAGGAATTGGTGTCCAGAGTGACAAATTTGACAAAATTTTCTTCAAATTGACTAAAGTCTCGTTTTGCACCATACTGCTGTCAGTTCATGGTTCTTTTAAACTTTTTGTCAATTCTTTGTCTTTATCTTTGAATGCTTGAACTGCCATCCTTGCATGTAATTACTTAATAACAGTAGCACATTTTCCACTCTTTATGTTCGTCAAACAATTGTGAATATGGCTTTGCAATGTTTAAATAAAATCTGGGCTCTGGCCTTCCGAACAATTCAAGGAAAACATCTATTCTTTCTACAGTAGGCTTCCATGAAGACTACAAGCAATGGAGATTAACTGTCCAAGCTAAGCAGGATTTTCTAAATTCTGTCTACAATGTTCATATCTCCCTTTTTTTTTCTGTAAGCATTGAGCACTACTATGACTGCATAAACCTAACAGAATGAACACATTCTAGGAAGCTCTTCTATACAAGTGCATTTCCGTCATCCAATTATCACTTGCTACTAGATGGACTATTATGATAATTGCATCCATTCAAATACTTTGTGGAAGTATGCAGGATTTAATGCTCCTGCGTCACTGCTTTTTGATGTGTTCCTTACCCTCAAACTTGAACAGCCAAAAACGTTACTGGCAGTATTTTTCCATGCCTGCATTTCACAACATTTCACATGCGTTCAACACTAATGTCTACCAAATTGTACAAAAACATAGACTCTATTGTCATTTTGTACATATTTTAGCAAAGACATATTTGACGCTACAGTACTTGCTGTTCATATACTCTCGCAATATTTTCATAGCTCATACAAATCTATAGAACGGACATGGTGAATACCGGATACATACTTGGAATTCCAGAGTGCACTAGAAGTTTGCACGGATGCAGAGCACTTGATTTCAGTAAACGGCAGTCGAATTGAGATTGTCGCATCCATTCGCATGTACACTGCTTCGCAGTGCTGTTTACGGAGATCCATTCCTGTACTCTTGACAATGGATTCTCTAAGAAGCCTTGCAATTTATAGTCAAATGTTGCATCTCCCTTCCATTCTCCTGCTCATGTTCAGAAGAGCGAAACATTCCGAACAGTTCAAGTCCCAACCCCGCTACATGCACCAGTCGACAATGGGAGCTCTCAGTCAGTCAGTCCGTGAGGAAGAATTCCTAGTGCAACTTTGACCTGCGTATTTGAAAAACAAGATAACGTTACTCTGTATATAGGATGCTGGCTTTCTTCATAGAATAAAGTCATTCTATGAACTAGTAGTAGCACCTAACAAAAATAGAATTGGAAAACTTAAAATTCTTTGCATGCAGTACATGAAGACAACTGAAGAGATTCCCGTGCACACTTTTTAGTTTCAAATGCAAATATTGCTCAGGTGCTATTACTTGGTTTTCCCTTATCATTGACAAACTCTCTAATTTGTGCTGTTGTCACAATGTTGCCAGTCTTGCCACCTTCGGTAATTTTTGTTGCACACACTTCACAAACTGAACACCTACTAAAATTTAATATCCCAAGCATTTTGTCCTTCCTTCAATCCACCTTCCATCATAAAAAAAAAATAAAAAAAACTTGCAAAAACGGTTACAAATTTATAAAACCCAATTAGTACTTAGTAATGCTGCCTACCTACACTTCAAACTTCTGTTCTTTGACCTCCATGTACTTATTACATACAACTACCACGAACCTGAGTGTGCTTGGCAGTTCCAAAAATTATCACCATTCATTTCTTGTGGTACTCTTAATTTCTTTGCGTCCCTCTTCTGTAAGAAAAATTTCAATGCTGAAATTTGTTTTCAGCGTTAAAAATGAACTTATTTCTGGGCAATGTTGTGCTCGTACCTACTTCTTGTTAGAACTCTGTTATTCCTCGAACTTGACATTCAGCACTTGACTCGTACCTTTTTGTCATCTTCATGTCCCCTGCACATTACAGTGCGCACGTCACTTGTTGTAAAAACCTTATAAAACCGTTCTCCACTTTAATAACTCCACGTCTGACATTGCTGGCACTATGCTAATACATTTAATCTAACATTACTTGGCACACATGTCTTGTCATTCATGCTAGTGTACACACTACCCGTATTGTTTCTACGAGCAATTGCTAGCAATACACTCCATTCGTAGACATGCATACACGCAACCTTCGTCTTCTGCACAGTGAAGTACGACGTTGTCGACACATGGAAGTACATAACAAAAATGCAAACAAACACGTATCCTACTTTACCTATTCGGCTATTCCACATAAAATTTCCTCCAACGAAGTTTTCATCGCTTTCATGGTCGACATGCACCTCTTGAAAACATCAGGTCCGTATAAAATGCACTTCTATCATTGACTACCTTCAATGCGCCACATACATATGGCGTGACACTTGGCCAAGAGCAAAAAAAAAGTCACAAGAATGCCCTTTCTCACCTTTCAAAAAACCAGAACTCCTGAACGCTAGTACTACGCTACTAGCTAGACAGCTAGTAGCCCCTTCTTGAAGGCATGCAATCATGTTTTCTTCTTCCCCAAGAACTTCACCGATTTTTCTTTCAACACAAATTTTCAATACGCCACAGTGCTGCTGAACATTGACAGCACTGACCTCGCCAGACGGGTCTGAAATTTCCGTCTCTCATCCCCTGTTGCGTCAAGAACAAAGGAAACTTCATGTCAAGAAAACAACGACAAACACACCACTTGAAAGAAACATGGCAACTGCTTTTCAAGACATTGTTTTCTTATCTCTTTGCTTTACTACAACAACATGATTGTTGCGTTCATGTCGACATCAGTGACCTACTCTGAACTTGACGAACAAGACATGCTGGCAAAGTTCCCTGGAACATTGTCTTGAAACTGCCGGTCCTCTTCGTCTTCACTGTAGTCTTCTATTGATTCCACCCTCCGCCTTGTCATTTTGTTTCCCTCTCTCTGATTCAACGGTCTACCTCTTCGACGACTGCTTCCATCATTGCTTCCCAGGTTCCTAGCGTACTGTGATTCCTCATCGTCTCCGCTCTCTTCTTCATCAACGCCCGAGTCTATTTCTTGCAGGGTTGCCCTTGGAAGACGTCCTCCTACAACACGACGTCCTCTACCGATACTAATACCAGCAACACGTGTCCTTGTTCGTACACTTCCTGCACCTCTTTCTACGGCCCCCGGTCTTCTGCGTCCTCCTCTTGCTGACACTGTTCTAGCTCTCCCCGGAACAAGAACCTCTTCGCGGACCACATCGTGACCTGTGCTTACCGCTGGCTTCAGACCCTCCCCTACTTCCCTTTCTGGCCTTAGTCCCTCAAAATCTTCGTCAACCCCCATGTTGAATAATTCAGGCTCTACTTCGTCTTCATTACTTGGCAAGACACACTTGCCTCTCACTTCTTTCCTCATGACCACTCTCCAACCAGGTGCCTCCCTAGCGTCACAATAAAATACTTGCTCGCAATGCCTTGGAAAGGCAAAGCTATCCATAGAAATAACACCTGCTCTTCTCCTGTAGTTCGCTATTGTCAACCCCCACTTATCCTTTTTTATTATGGCATTCTCGCCACGATAATTGGCCTTCACAAAATCGCACACTAGCACAACCACGCAGTGACGTCTGTAGTTCAGTTCTAGTATTTCTTCTATATGACCAACGTACTCCACATCTGCATGGACTTGATTCATGTCACGAATACCGTTTCTACAGAGCTGCCTAAATGTAGCAGCCACGCCACTGTCAGCAGTTTTCATGGAGTACTCCGAACTTTTCACCTGAAAATGGTTTCCAAAAGCATACATGGACTTATATGCTGTGGCCATTTCCAGAGGACCTCTTGCCGTGTCTACCACATCTGGTGGCACTGTTATCCCGCTCCGTTGTTCACGTCTGACTTCGTCAAGTACCCAAGTAGAAAATTCCGGAAGCTTCTCTAGATCCTGTGGATAAGCAAAGGTTTGCCGTCGTCCCCTTCTGCGATGTTGACGTCGATAACTATCTCTGGCCATGTCTCTCTCTATCACAGCTACTTCATATCTCCTTCACAATTTCACAACCAAACCTCCTCATCAATGGACGTCCACAAACAGCTCCGAATGCTTTTAATTCAGAAAACGAAGAGTAGCTACTACCTCCAAAATATAATTACATAACATATACCAATTACAGCTGCCGTCAGCTGATTTAATGCACACCAAAATTATTTAGCACAAAGGCAATTAAATGTAGGCACCATAGAATTCAAGATTATAGCACTGCTTCCCCTTTTTCCTGGGTCCATTCGAAATAAACATTTTCAAAATTTGGAACTACTTTGCACTTCCAAGTCAATGTCAGAAATGACCTTAGTTTCTTGACTTCCTTCAACAGTATTTGTTGTCTTCTTACATTTATGCAGCGCAATAAGTAGTTCTATGTAACAGAAAAAAACCCATTAGCAATATCTCTTGCTGTCACTGCCGCACATTTCATCGTGAAATGTAGTTTTCAAATTGGTTATCCACTTCACAAGAAACTCCACAGCACACACAACTTCTTGAAACAATCCTCAAGAGTGGACAATATTCCACTATAGAACCGATGACGTATCACTTTGGATACCTTACTTGTTCAATATATGAAAGGCTTCTCTACTTACCGTACATCACTCACAAAATCGTGCTTCTAGATTTCTGCTATCAATCAAAATATTCATGATAGTGAGGAGACATGTGCCGCGTGAGACTTACTTGGCATGTGCGACGTTGAATTATTCTATCTCCTCTGCTTAAAAGAGACATATACTTAACAAACCATTTAATTATTGCACTCACCCTGATGACTTCTACTATCAAAGCACTGCAGACGTAGTTCTTGTGGATAAGTAAGACTACTACTAGAGAGGAACACATTAAAAATCTCCTTGACTTGGCTTCAGTAGTAGTCCTTAGTACCTTCAATCGAGGTCACATCTTTGGATTCATAGTATAATCACTATAATGTACCTGTAGTACTAGTTCTTGTTGTGTACCTTCAGTGGCACTTGTCCCCAGAATTGTTCAATTTCTTTAAAAAGAAGGTATCATATGAAATATGGTGTTCTCTACTGATTTGCAAATATAAATCACAAAAAGTTTTGATATTGCTCAATGAAATTCCTCAACATTGACCACATTCAACTAAGAATGATAATGCCTGTGCACATGAAGAAAGGAATAAAAATTCCTTGCGTCACCAAAAAAAAACACAATTGAAAGATAAAAAAAATGTAGTAATTGTAGTGGGTAAGAGAAGCGTACCCTCTGTACACCTCCATGTGCTCAGTGTTGTCCAGAACAAACTGGTGAATCATTTTATGAAAAAGCAACGACAAAAGACGATCACGCTTCCCACCTTCTAAAATTTCGTCATTCATAGCAGGCTCCTCATTGTCATCCCATGCCCTCTTTGTCGTAGGAGTGTACTCTGCCAAATACTCAGTCAAAAATCCAATGGACTCCTCCCTCAGATAACCATATGCCATACTCCCTTCAGGCTTTGCTTTGTTTTTAACAAACCCCTTCAACGTTTTCATGTAACGCTCAAACGGATACATCCAACGTGTGTGAACAGGGCCACATATGAAAAGCTCCTCCACCAAGTGTATTGGCAAGTGCATCATTAGCACAAAAACAGAAGGAGGGAGCTCTTTCTCCAATCCACAAACACTTTCTGCAACATCTTCCATCATGCGGGCCTTACTCCGGGAATCTACCACTTTGGCGCATATTTTTCTAAAGACCCTACTCATTCGCATTATTGCTCCAACGACACTAGCTTTGCCAATGTTTCTTAAACACACTGGTAGAACTTGCTGCAACAGTATGTGAAAATCATGTGTTTTTAAGCCGCTAAGTTTTCCGTCCTCCAACTTCTGCTTCAAAGAGCCAACGTAATTACTGGGGAACTTAATTTCCTTCAAAGTCTTGAAGAACTCATCTCTTTCCTGTTTGGTGAGGACGTAAGGAGCGTCTGGCATAAAAAAAGTGACACCGTCAACATTAGGCTGCAAGTGCAGATGCCTTCTTATGCCCCTAGCTCGCATATCTTCCCTCGATTTCACCCCATCAGTCTCTCCCAACAATGTACGGATTAGAATTTCACATAAATTTCTCTCACAATGCATTAGATCAAGAAGGTGACGCACTGGCAGTTCCTGTCAACATCACATTAAAAACATCAATAACACATTTACACCCTCCTTTTTAATCACTTTCACAATGGGTACCACTCTTCCAATATATGCATACGTCAATATAGATATTTCTGCTTTCGATATAGATATTTGAGCTTCTTCTTCTGAAAACGTTTGAAGAAAGCTAAGTTTGGATACAAACAGGTTGTTCCATCCTCCGTAAGTGACCATGGCTTCACTACATGTTACAACCTCACTGCACTGAGACATACTGACGCCATACTTAATTATTGACAGCAAAAAGGCATTGGACACAGACGACATGGAAAAGCAGGCTCACAGTACCCCACTTTGCCCCTAACTTCCCAATCTTTGCTCCAGAACATTTCAGTTTCTGTTGCCAAGACAAGAGTTCTCAAGAACTCTCAAAAAAAATAATTAAAATTACAGACAATGAGATAGCTGACTATTAGATTAAGATTACTCTTTTTGATGTTCATTGGTATCTACTCGGAATTCATTGACTTCAAATGGCACAGACGACAATAAAGTACTGCAAAGAATTCACGTCTGTAACTTACTGCATGCATGTAAAAGCATTGATAAGGCCAACAATAATTCCTTCTACTGACCTAAAATTTATTCATTTACTAATACTAATCCATAGCAATCTACGACTCCGTCGACAATCGTTTCTCTATAATTTTGTGCGGAACTTCTTTAGTTCATTAACAACATAATGTATAGAAATAGTTTTCCGTGTAGGTAAACTTCCACTAGTTCCACTGCATACTCTTGAAGTCCACATTCAGTGTCCACTACAAGTTCTGTCCATTCCTTCCAAGGGTTCAATGCTTTTAAGCAACAACTCCACAACAAAATCCTTCGAATCATTCCGCAAATCCTGTCAAAATACTTATTTCAATGAGTTCTGCTTGTCTACCTACTTAAGTCAGTGTCACTATGGAACAGAGGCCTCAACATGCATGTCGTCTTCAGTAATTGCTGTGACCAAGAATTTTTATTGGCCGCATGTCAGTTACTTTTGAAGGGCACAAGAATGATGTCAAACAAACAATTAAATAATAGAGAAGTCTATTATTTAGCATGAAACAGAAGCACATTTTCAAAAACTCCGGAAGCTTCACTTACCTCCCAGTACGGTAGTTAAAACAAATTGCTAATCCTTTTCACACCCGTCGATTTCACTGGATCATGCTCTGCATTCTTCCGACCACCGCACTGAAGGTAAGACTCTCTCCATGCTCCTCGACTTACTATTGTCTTGCCATTTTGCCTAGCAGGAGGTGGATCATGATTGGCATGCCCGTTAAATGCTGCTCTAGCTGACCTCCAACGATGACTTCCATTCAACCACTTCCGATTTCCCAAATACACTATTTTATCTGCTTCTCTTGAGTGCTCTGCATAAGTTCCTTCTCCACAAACCAGGCATGCGGCGTATCCTTTACTAGCTTGGCCTGAAATTAATGTATATGCAGGAAAATCATTTATGGTCCACATGGGAATCCCCCGCAATTTGAAACGTTGATTGGGACCAACTGGTTCGGCCATGTCCACTGCCGGCACTCCAACCCATAGCTTCTTCAACTCGTGCACTAGTGGCTGCAGGAAAACATCAATGGTGTCTTCGGACGGAGACTTCGGTCCAGGAATTATCATAGTTAGACAAATGAAAAACCGTTTCGTGATAAGATAGGCAGGCAAGTTGTATAGAACAATCATTACAGGCCAGACCGAGTGCTTCGAAGATTGCAAACTATGCGGGTTCACTCCATCCAATGACAATCCCATTCTCACGTTCCTAACATCTCCATTGAAGTTTGGAAACTTCTTGTCTGTGAAACGCCATTGGTCACTATCGACGACTGACCTCATCTTCCCATTGTGGGAGTGATTGCTAGAATGCCATCTCATGTGTTTTGACAATTCTGGACACCTGAACATTCTACGTAACCTTTTTATCAATGAAAAAACCCGGAGAACTCTAATTGGAACTGTGTGTGAGCCTTGTACATACCTAGACTTTTGACACTGGGGGCATGCACTCAATTTGGAATTTTCCTTCCAGTACAGCGTTGTACCGCAGTCACAGCAGTGTATGACTTCATGCGAAAGACCCAATCTCATTAGCATTGTCTTCATTTCATAAGAGCTGGTGGGGCACGTATTATCCGCTGGCAGTACGTCATGCTTCAGAAATGTTAGAATTTCATCCAAGCAGTGATGGCTTACCGAATACAATGTGCAAAGAGACATCAAAATGATACTGAATTGCAACCTACTACTGCGGGAGCCAAGAAAAAGAGGTTCTGTTGCTTGATGAAGTAATTCCTCTAGTATATCGCTGTGATCAGGTTCCTCCTCTTTCGAAGACAAATCATCAAAATCGAGTGGTTCATCCTCTTCATCCTGAAATTGATCATGTATTTCATCAACTCGACCAAAATAATTTTCCGCCATGTCGTTGAGGTTTACATTAATTTCAGGCAAGTCTTCCTGGAAGTCTTGGTCCTCAGACGCATCTAAGAAATCTTCCTCCACATCCATTGCTTCCCCTCTTGACTGATCATCATCGGACTGTTGCATTTGCCCACCTTCATTCCTCTGCACAAAATACAGAATTGTAAAAAACATGACTCTCGTGTCATGACTGCAATCTCGTCACTACAGTTTGGCATTGACTACGAATCCACGGATCTACGGAAGCCATACTGCGATCACAGGCAAACACATTAAATGGTCTACCAAACGGCACTTCCTTAGTACTGTAGATGCATACGGAATGCAACATGTCTCTTGAGGCGCAAACATTGCGCATCTAGAAAGGTCGAATCATGTTCTCAATTCATCACTCAATCATGAACTGTACCTACGTTCCTAACGTACTAAGCAAGTTCAATAGATCTTACTAGAAGAGGGTCTTGTAGATTATGGTCGCGTCCAAACCTCCGATGATGTCTTTGAACAACTTCCACGTTCGGAATCTTCTGACCATGGCATTTAATACAGGCACATGGGTACCGTCTAATGCCTTGTTGAACTGCCGCGCTCCTTTCAATATGATAAGCTTGGCAAAGTGGATCCCCTTGCATGTTGGAAAACACCTGCACATAGTAACAACATGTTTGTCAAGAAGGAGTCGAACATGCCTGATGCATATCAAATGACAATGACGTGCCTATGTCCATTTCTGTCAGTAGTAGAGGAACATGAAACAATTACAGAGCTAGGTACCCTTGCCTAGAAATTATGAGGGATTGTAACGTGCCATACCGTGGCTGCAGCTGGTGCATCGATAGAAGGCAATAACCACGTTTCCTTGCCTTTAGGTATTCCGGACTCCGTTGCCTTCAAGCTACGTACCCATTGACATGTGTTCTATAATAACTTCTGAAATCTGATTTTCAAATAACCATGTCAAAAATAATGTGAAAGTGACTCTAATCATATAGTATACTAGGGTTGCACTTAGTAATGAAATACAGTGTCACTGTTGCAGTAACCAACGTATTAATTGAATTGACAGGTACAGTACTTTCAGAAGAAAACATGAAGGGATTTCAATCATTTAGACAATTGCCTATTGCACTCTTTGAATAGTTGTCAGTAAGTGAAGCAATGTATATGGTGGTTCACACCCTAACAAACAAAGACAAGAAGCGCCTCATATTCAACCTGCTTATGAATTAAGAGAAGTTGTATACATAGAAACAGAACTATCTATTTAGTGATAGGCTATTAAATTATAATTTGTTGTTTGCATTTTTTTATATGTAAGAGTACTTCTGTTATAAACCTGTCATTTTTTATTGAAGTTCAGCGATTAGGACATTGTGATATAAATACTTCGGTTCACATCAGAATTTGTAGCTATTGCCCTTCAGAGTACGGCATGTGAATCAACAACATTGACAGAAAGTATAGTAAGTATTTCACCTGGACGATGTTGTTCGGTTTTCCTTGTCCAAGTTGATGACAAAAGGGGATTCGGAACTTGTCAGACACCCTTCGTCCACAATGTCTGTGGCTTCGTGCATTGATACCGTTGGACCTACCTGTAAATAGAAGGAAGAAAAGTTAATTATGCAAACTAAATAGCAATAACACTGAAGAAGGTATACAGACAGTATTGACGAAGCAACTGTCATCTTATTTGTGATTCCATCATCGGAAACAACATTTCTGTAGTTTGAACCAATCGATTTTTGATTTTTTGGAACTGTACACTTGGGACAGAATTATAGTGCAACTCATTGCGACTTGCCCATGCGGTAACAAGAAACGGACACTGTACAAGAAAGCAACAAGCATGCTCGAAGTCTGCTGAAAACAAGGAGCTCCAGTTCAGCAGGAGTTCGACTGCAGAGAATGACTTCAATTACTACAAAGTTATATACATTTGTTTTTTCACGAACCCTAAACCCAAACAGACGTCATTGTTATTGAAAACATGCCACACATGTAATACAAGTGAGGTTTGACTAATGTATACGAAGAAGTAGTAGCTTCGGCAAGTAATACAGATATAGTTACGAAGTCGGCAGAAGCAATTGTAGGCCATGACTACTAGTTTTTTCATTATAATGGTGACAAACCCCTTCATTACCCTTGGAAACAGCTATCAATTTCACCTGATTTGAGAAAATGATTTGAGCGATTAAAAAGATTTACATATCAAATCCTCGAACAGCTTGATTTACTAGTGATGTGCATTGATGACTCCATGTAAACCTAATGTGTTGTGACTTGCACACTAATGAAATTGTCGACATTTTCTTGCAAAGGAACTTGTACAACAAGAGGTTTTCACAGTGTTCATACCTTGGGAATTGTCTGATGTTGAAATTGCAGCTTGTGCGCCTCAGTTAAAATAGCAAAAAAATGAAGACCTGGACTTCAGGAGTATTCACGTATTCACGTTCCGAGGCTTGTAAATGTGGATGCAATTAATGTTGCTGGATCTATACAAGCGTACATGCCTATGCCGTCTGTGCCTTGCTGTTGATGGAAAAAGACTTAACTACATCTTTCGGCTGAGTGTCATGCACTCACGCTTGGAAAATTAGGGACAACAAAGTTCTTCAGGGAGACATGAAAACGTATAGGGTGGTTGATTTAGAGTATACAAGCATCAAAAATGAAATGCAGTATGGTAGGCGGTGGAAGAATTTACTATTACTACTTTTGCGGTGTCGGAGTGTTTGTCCGCCGTTGTTGTCTTAATTGTTGCCTGCCCATTTGATGTGGGGTTTTCTTACGAAAGCGGTGTGTATTTCACATGATCACATGTATCCATTGACAGCTGCTTTTACCTGCAATGTTCGGGTAACACCTATTTTTCCTCGCGGGAATGTAGTAGTGAACCTAAAACAAACCTATGAAATTGGAGGACACGACAAAGGAATAGTTTCTAAATTGAACAGGAAATTGAGGAGCGGTTCACTTACTCAGAGTATTGCTCTTCAATGGATGAAAAAAAGTCGATGTCAGTGCATGGGTGTCGCAATTCTAGGGATGCGTGCCTTGATTTGTTTCGACCGCAGTATTTTGCTTACTGTGCAAGAAGAATGGTTTCTAAATAGAGAGAGTTAGTCTCTTTGGTTTCATTTTGTTACTTTCGATAGTGGCGGCTTTGATGACGAGGTCACTGGAGGGCACGGGACCAAAGGTAGCCAGTAGGGGTAATCGGAAATCACTTGTACTGAAATACAATTGAAAGGTACATGGCAGTGGACGGCCGAACGCAGCCATGGAGCAGAAGTTGAGGTTCTTATTGGCTTCAACAGATGTGTGCACATTATGAACAAAACCAAAAGTATTACATCGAAGGAGAAAGTAGTACGTTGGGGACAAAAAAGAGGTTGCAGTCGAAGGACTTGTTCAACTCGTCATTTACAGAGTGGGAGTTGAACGACGAATCGAAAGAGCACATCGGTCAATCGCTGCTAGCTAACTTCTCTTATGGTAGAAAGAAGAAGGTAAGCACTGCAAACACTATGAGTGCTCTCGTCATGTTGTTGTCCTCAAACATTTATACATATGTATAGCAGTCATTGTGTGTACTTGTAGAGTTGTAGAGGAAGACCCCTGCGAGTTCATTCAGAGGATTTTCCATATCTCATGTACATCTGTGACTGTGGCAAGCAATGTATGTTGCTGTGAACAGGGGCAGCTGTAGAGTTTTACTTTCGAGAGACGTAGAATTGAAGTCAGTCGAAGTGAAAGTACTACAAATGAATCAGGGTTAATGGACTTTTAGGAGAAAGTTGAGAATCACTAATTCAGATGCATGTGTAGCATTCAGCTAACCCTGTTGGAGTCACTATATAGTTACTCGTGTCGTTGGATTAATTTGTAACGCTGGATTGTAAGGCTACTTGTATGTGGTACATAAATAGGAAGATGTTCTCCTACACATAAGACTGTTGAGCACGCCCGAAACTTGTGAACGGAGGTGAGCGACCTCCTTGATCGTGGTCTGTGTACTATTTACTTCTATGTTATTTTGATGCAATATGTGAGTGGACACATGTAGCCATGTGTGGAGGCTTTCAAGAAATAATTGATGTGCATGAAGGTGACGTACAATATTATGTGGCAATGGTGAACACAGTGGAGAAGTAGTAGTCGTAGTACTGAAGGATGTAACAGTTGCAGAGTTAATAGTTTAAAAAAATTGTGTCGGTGAATGTCTAATGCTGCACTAGTCCAACAACTGAACATGCCACGATTGATGTTGTGTGCAAGTGAAGAAGGAAAGGGCAGGTGTCATCCATTGCTTGCATGAGTGACAACCATTTACTACAACTCGGACAGACGTTGCAACAATTTCAGAATATGAAGCGTGGTACAAGTCGGAGTATGTCATCCTCGGTAAGGAAGTCAATACACACGCTGTTGCATATGTGGAGACAGGTCTAATTGTGTAGGTATGAGTTTGGTATTCTCAGGTTCAATGGTTGTGTCCATTTTTAAGGCGAGAGGACCTTTGCAGTGAAAGAAACACATGTTGTCTATCGCTCTAGAACTCAAGACTGCAATGTCATACAAATTAATGTTTGCTATTGTGAAGACGTTGCTTGACCTCGGTGTGGTCACGTGGGAAAATTGAAAGTGAGTGTGAGGGGTACATGCTGTAAGGCAGAACAAGGACGTTCTAAAATACGACTTCAAAGACGTAGTGAATTGTAATTGACAAGAAGAAGGAGAATTTGTACATGAAATTGGAATGAAAACATATTCCTAGGCTATGGCTTCAAAAATTTATAATGTTTGCATAGACACATTTTGACCAACGGTATGATGAGGCCGTCCATCTTTGCAGACGATATGTAGGAAATGAATGTAAATGTTGTGTTTTGGAACATGAATGGGTCTGGCTTTGTTGTTGCAGTACGTAGTTGAGTCGCAACAAAGTGCACTTAGTCATGACCACAACGTCCTTTTTTTATGTAATGTCATCGGCAATCAATCATATGTCGGTGCCTTTGAATTCAGCCATCTCTGCATGGGATATCGGCAAAAACTTGAATTTGGTTGACGTCGGAGTGTGCACAAAACATAGTGGCAGTGACTAATGACGTATATGAAGGGGCAAAGTGTAGTGTTGCCTAATGTGATTGTATGCAAAGGCTGCTTGTACTGTGCACACAGACCTTGTTGAATTCCATTTGTAACAATGGTTTATGCATGCAGCATCTAATTCTTTTTTGAATTAACTCTGAGCAGATTAGAGGAGGACAAAAGTCTGGAAGTACGTCAAAGGTAAGTGAACTACGGCAGTGCATGGTGGCACATCTTCAGATGGCCTTGGAAATGCACAACGTGCTCTAAAAATTTCAGAGGTGATGGAAACATTGTTCTGAACATATGTAGGCATTTTCTTTGACATTTAGAATGCAAGCAGGTGAGCCGCATTTGATTCACGAATTTTTTGTTCATTGCAGGACGGCATGAGCAATCGTCGGCTTCCAGGGAAGTCCGTCGAAGCATTTGTTCCCTGGAAAGAACAGGTACCTTCTCAGGGTAGCGGAGGAACAATAACTGCAACAGCCGATACATCTGGAGGGACGAGTGTGAAGAAATTGAGAGGTGGTACCAAGAATTCAGTGGTTGCAGTGACAACTTCTATGCCGCGCCTAGTGGAAGGCTCTCCAATAATGCAAAGTGGTAATAGAGCAACAAGATCTGCAAGAGGGAAGTCACGGCCGCTAGACCTTGAGGATTCTATAGAACGGAATGGCATACCGAACACAGGAAGGATGAAAGAAGGTAAGTTTTCCATAACACGTGCAGAGCATACTGAGAGGAGGACGGAGTGAAGAAAATATGTGACAGTGCATTTCATATTGAAAGAGAGAGGTTCATGCGAGGAGTCAATGGCAATCTTCCGCACGTAATGGGATTGCATGCACAGTAGTGGAATATTGAAAGGCGTTGTGGATGTAGTGACTACTGAGAGATGTAGACTAACATGATTGTATTGACAGTTGAACCGTATGTAGTGCCAAATGCAGGTCGAAAACTGCCCTTAAGTGTGCAGAAAGCAAAATCAACGTTTCCCTCCAATAGTCTTCAACAGTCTTCCCCCTCGAGTGCAAGAAGTTTTCATGTACCAAGTGAGATAGGAAAGGGTTTGAAGACTGTGGGAAGTGAAAATCAGTCCCCCAATCTGGGTAGAGGAGCTTCTTCTTCCAAGTTGTTGTGTAATAGAAAAGGGGCGGGTAGTGCAGTACAACGTCATGCACATGGAAAAGATGAAAGGGATGATAGGAGAAATCAATCATGTAGTCAAAGCACAGAGGAAGTTGCTTTGCACCGTGGGAGGAAGTTTGTGTCACCTGGAAGTAAGGGAGTGGAGTACGATGTCGATGTAGGAATTGTAAGCCAAGCGACATCTTGTTTGTTTGCATGTACTATTGTTGGCTGTGGATTTCTGTGTTCATCGTAGGGTTGCTGACATTGGTCTTCCTGAAATAGGTTTTCAATTTCAGCATTGTTCTTCTGTATTGGAAGGAATTTGTTTGCCGTGAAAGTCGAACGAAGTTTTCACATTGAAGAGTCTTGATGTGGTGATCAGGAGTCAGAGCAGGAAGAGGATGATTTGTCACCGAACAGGGCAGATGATGTCGACCAAGCAGAAGAACCGCATAATGAAGCAAGTATTTATAACAGTGAGCAGGAGACCGATTATATAGTTGAAGGTGACGAAGACAAAAGGCATGCGGCCACTGAAGTGGATGAAAAAGCACTACAGGAAGTCACCTATGCTGCGGACTTGAGGGCAATCGCAGTGGAGGAAGAAACAAGAAGAAGGAGAGAAAGGCGCAAAGAGCAGTCCATCCGAGATAGAGAAGGTGATCGACGTAGTAAAGAAGGTCTTCCACGAAATTTCTTACTTGTGGATGAGTACACAAATATACCTTATGGTGTGGGGAAGGGAGCTTGGAAGAAGGAATTGATGTTGCTATCTTGAAATCTAGATCCTGTTGTTGGGAATATAAACCGGCATCCGGAGGGGGCTGTGGCAGAAATAGTTGATTGGATACAACATACTTGGGAGTATAGTGCACCTGTGCGCTTCGAAGTTGTGAAAGAAGTGATTGCATGTGGGGTCACATTGAGGCGAGCAGATCTTTGCCAAAAAATACGCAAGAAGGAACCTAAGCCTGAGGGCGTGTCAGATCGTTCTTGGCGTGTTCTACGTAAGCAAATGGAAAGCCCAGCTACAATTCAGAAGTCTGAAAGTTGCAGGAGAGCTAACGCTAGTAGGGTGAACTTTGGACGAACTGGTCCATCAGGCGAGGTTGGAATTAGACAAAGACTAAGAAGGGCACTTTGTAGGTCGCCGGATCCAGAAGAAGTTCAACATGAAATGGCCCGAGATAAAGGCTACGGCGGGTACTCCAGAAGCAACAGGACAAACAAAAACATCATGCATGACAACACGGGCACGATACAAGTATTTGAGAAGGGGGAGCGGGTGCATGGCACAAGTGGTAGTGCATCAAACAACACGGACGAAGAGGATGAGAACAATGGGGAAGAGCATGCTGTGGATAATGTAGCTGCTCGACCGATGCGCTCTAAGAACGACAAGGGGGATAAAGTCGTTGACCGACATGTGTTGATGTTGTCTGCTCACGAAATTGCACAACATCCAATAGTGATGAAAATGATGGAACAACTTGCAACACTGGAAGGACGTCAGAGTGCTGGGGCGGTAGAGGACAATGATACAAGCATGCAGCAATGGAGCGGAGCAAAAGACATTCACAGCAATGAATGCGGACGAGGGCAAAGGGAATCAAAAGAAATGGAAGTAAGTTCCTAATCGATTGCAATGTCCATGAAGTAATGAATAAATGCTTTAGGACTTGCATGTTTTCTGGAAACATGGTAGTACATGAACGTTTTCTTAAACAATAGTTGTCATGAAATGGTTTAGTTGTGTTTAGAGTTTAGGAGTTTCTATGCACAGAGTCCAAAAATTACTTTAGAAGGCGTCGACGGTGGAAGTGCAAACGAATTCAGGTTGCAGCATGGAAAAGGAAAACAGAAATGAAGAGCTCTTTTTTATCGGAGGTATATTCTAAGCACATGTTGTTTTCTGTAATAAAATCATTAAAAAAGAATTAGACAGACGTAATACAAGACTTTCAGCCAAACTCTTACTGCATTGAGTTTAAGAGAAAAAAGGATCTATTTGCAACTCATATTCTGCAATTGTGCTTAGTAGGGGGCAGCGCTTCATATGAGGCTAAGGACAGTTAGCCAAACGAGAAGCCTAGAAAACGGGATAATACAATGAAGACAACGACTAGAAATGGAGAGTTGCCATCTATACATGGTGTGCTGAGGGGGGCAAGACAGGTTTTTTCCTGACGGGTCATAGCGCATGTTTTTAATACTGAATGTCATCTTTGAATTTCATACACAGAGCATGCTGTGAAGTTGGAAAAAGTTTGCAAGTAGTACAAGTATTTACCATCTACAAAGAAGCAATTGACAGTGTGTGAGTCATGTAGACAGAGTAGGAGGACCCCAAAGTGCATTTGTCATCCCACAGTAATGTGCAAAACTGGAGGGGAACAATACAAAGGAAATTCACTTATGAAGTGGTCAAAACAGTAGCACCGTGAATGTGGATTTTCAATAAAATATCATACTTATAAAATATTTTCTGTTGTTGCAAAAAGATGTGAGACTATTCGATTTTACTTGTCCATGGGGGTCCAAGCGTAAATGCAAAGGGTCATTGACATAGCAGGTCAGTTCAGAGAAAGACATGCTCTGTGAGGAAGTTGAAAGCAAGCATGTACCAAAGCACAGAAATTACAAAGTGAAGCACATGATAGCCAAAGAGAACGACCTCATTTTGGAAATACGAAAAATTGAAGAATGTACTTATGAGAAGTAACTTTATGCTTATCCAATGAAGTTCAGTATGAGGACATGTCGAAATTTATGAATGGACAGCAAATGAAATCTTCCTTTCCACAGTAGCAAGCTATTTGAGAGGATTTATGTCATTGTGCGCATTTATAATTGACAAAATTATGTCAAAACATCCACTAAATTTGACAAAGTTTTGTCAAATATGTGTCCAAATCAACACGTCCTAATTGACGGACCAATTGACAAAATTTTGTCAAATTATTGTCACTTTGGACACCAATTCTCTTGTAGTGTTTCAACCAATTGTAGTGGACAAGTTTTTTTTCTAGTGAAACTAGCTCTAGCACAACCAAAAGAAATGGATGTTAGTATTACCATTTTTGTGGGAAGTAATGACATTTGAGTTGAATTTTTGGTTGAGATTGAAGAATTTATTGAGAAGAAATGCATCTCTAGACTATGCTCCATTGAAAGAAGTAGAGCTTTATTGAGACTACACTTCCAAATGGTTTGCCGCCTTTTAGCTTCTTTAGCGGCCATGGTTAGCAAACATATAAAAACTTATCTTAGATGGGAGGATGCTAAGAATGTCCCAGTAGGGCACCACATTCTCACCAAAGCACTTTGTAACACTAGGCTCCACACTTTCATTGGAATGCTCAGGTACTGTATCAAAGACAAAGGTGAGGAACACTTTCAGTGTATCTACAAGAATGTAACACCTAAACAAATCAAAAAAGGAGTTGAGGAGTATGTTAAGCACAATACTCTGTTTGTGAAAAATCAAATTGTTTTTATTCACACTAACTTCATCAAGAGGGTTGCCACATACTACAGATTCAAGAAGCAATTGAAAAGTACTCTTCCAGGTATTCTTTTGCTCTGGACAATACATACCTCAGCTTCATGCAGTTTGTCAGTATGTCAAGGTGGGATGGAATACACCAGAGCATCAATACTCTAGAAGTGCATGATGAATCTAAATGCCATTGAAATGGAAGATGTGACTAAGATATTCTTGGAGCACATAAATCTTGGATCTCGCTTGACTGATTTGGGGCGTCAATGACTTATAGCAGATTTAGATGAAGCGTGAGGAGTTGTCCACGATTATGTGCTTCCAAGTAATGCTCTCAAACAACTCTAGCTTTTTTGAAAGTATCATGTTTTTATCATCACTTTGAAGATTTTTTGTAAACATGATTCTTTTTTTCTTTGACATTATGTTTATGTATTCAAGTGTCTATGTTGATGTAGATGATGTTCCAATGGAGCTACACTCTAAGCAAAACAAAGTTATAGTAATTGATGGCACTCAAGATGCATCTCTTTCTAACACACATTTAACTCAAAACGATGGTGATGGCACTAGAAGAAACCTGTGGGTTTTTTTACGTCAAAAATTTGAACGTAAAAAAAAAAACAAGTTTCTTCTAGTGTGGAGGGCTTCATATGCAGGATCTGTCCATGTACATCCTAGTAGTATATGGAAACCGAAACATATACACTAGATTTCAACTCTAGAATTGCACTCCAAGCACATGATGATGTAGTTTTTAGCATTCATGTTTTGGATTGCACATTTTGACATTTTCAAGTGTTAATCTTTGACAATTTAGCAATCTGAAATTTTGGCTTTTGTGCCCCTTTTGTATCCCTTTTGAAAAGAATAACAACAAATGGAATATTGCCACATGGACCCCTTTGAAAATCCCCTTTTGTTTTGCTTAAAAATTGGCATTTCCTCATACAATGTACCAATGTTTTCAAAAGATGTAGTAACTACATTACTACAATGGTTGAAGGTCCTTATAATTGGATTGAAGAATCAGTTTAGTATCCTATGGCCATGGGTTTGAAAGCTTTGTTATACTAAGTGAACCACATAAACAATGCATTGGAAAGTATTGGATATAATGAAAACGTTGTAACTATTTTCTTGGATTTAATTATTTGTGTTTGGTAATTTTTTTAGAAGCTCAAATTCTTAAATTCATTTCACATTTAAGGGTTCTTTTGATATGAAGTAGGAAAGTGTCCAAATTGATTGAATGTTACTGATTTATATGTTATAGATTACAATCCTTTACATTTTACAACAATTTTTGGGCTAATGTAATTTAATCCACTAGTAGAAATTTGCATTGAAAAAAATATTTTTAACTATGATTTTGTGTTAAATCTAGCTATTTTAAACATGTAGTTGTATTTGTTTTAATCTAAATTTAACACAAAGTATGACTTGAAATGGATTTTTTGGTGTGGATTTGTCATTCCTAGAAGGTTCTTTGGGTTGTTCAAACTTCCAAAAGTGCAAAGATGTATTGTAGAGTGCAACTTAGAATAATAATTTATTGATGACTTTGAAACAAAGTTATAAATTATAACCTACAAATCATATCCAAATAATTAGATCAATCATTGTAATCACCAATTATATTAATTTACTGATAAATTTTTAAAGCAAACATCCCAAAGTCTTTGAATTCAAATTTTTATTGTGAATTTTCTTTTACAATCTTTTTTTAATGTAATAGTTGATGTTTTTTGTAATTGACAAGATCTGTACTAGTGCATAATTACTGCATAATTAGTGGGTCCCATTTTAAAACCTCTTATTCTTTTTTTTCATCTTTTTCATTAAAGAATGTAGGGATTTTTTATATTTTTTATGATTCATCTATTTGCAACATGATTCACATTTCATTTACATCTTATGTGTTAGATGAGTAGACAAAATACAATATGCTTCTAAGATTGGAATCCAAACTTGTAAATTGGAAAATTATTAATCATTACTTAAAAAATTCACTTTTGAAAAAGGTCCATGGAATTCTATTTGAAATGATACATAACATTGTTAACCAAGCTTGGGGTTTCTTTTGTTTCCGCAAAAAGAGGAGCTCCCAGCACAAAAAAATTCTAAAATAGATGCATACATCAAAGTGGGGGAAGGGGATGGACCAGCACTAACAGTCTTCTCCAATAGCCAGTCAACAACTTCATTTTATAACCAAATCCCCCCTACCCCAAGTATCTAAGGGAGAATTATACCTCCACTTGGGAGGTGGAGGTTTTAGTAGTGAATAATGTTATATACCCACATCAACAATGTTAATTGGTACAACAATCTATAACATAAAAGTTCATGGACAATTAATATAGTGCAAGCAACTTCTAAAGCACATTTGAAGGCATAAAATGAATAGTTAGAGGTCATGTTCATAATTTTAAAACAAAGTAGAAAAACAAGAGTAGCTAATAAGACTTACACAACGGACTTGTTTGGAATTCCTTAAAACCAATTTGGAGAGTCAATAGTCTATGAGTTAATTAAATATGAGATTCCAAAATCTATGAATTATTTTGATTATGTGTGCTGACATCTACATTGAATATAGATTTTAGAAGCATAAATCTACATTCTAGAACATTGAATCTCATAAATTGAGTTTATTTGGAGTTAGAGACATCTTCAAATAACACTGAAAAAGCACAAATTTCCCCCTCAATAGAATACTATGTCTCACATTTCTTTATGACTGTAACATTTTCCATTTGTAGAAAAAAAGGTAAAAATAGGGAGTTGTCATATGTAAGTGAGTTTCACTACAATACCTACATGGGACTTTGAAAATGTTCCTTGTATCATAGAAAACAACTCTATTATGAGTTACATGAGCCCTTCATAAAAATCATGTTTGAAAATTGCAAAGTCAAATGCATTGGGTTGGCTTCATAATTGTGAAGTGTATAAAAATGAGCAAGTTGGCTCTAAGATACTCATTTCCAATCTTTTGCATTGGGTATTTGTGAGTACTGCCTCCATTATTGGATTACATACTAGATTCCATACATTTTTGGACTATACTGTTGGAAAAAATTATTGTTGGATTTAATAGTAGTGAAGTGCATGAAAACAAGCAATTTAATCCAAAATTGCTCATTTTCACTCTTGAGATTGACACTTATGTATGTTACCTAGCTTGTGAATTGCATCTCAAATTGGATTTATAATATTAGTGAAGTGCTCAAAATCAAGCAAGTTGACCCTAAATTGCTCAATACATTAAATTCACTCTTAAGAGTTGGGCATCAGTAAGCATTCCCTCACTTGTTTAATCACAACTTAGATAGTCTTCATAATTATTATATGAATGGAGTGCACAAAAATAAGCGGATTTGTCTCAAGGAATTTATTTTCAATATTTTGGATTGGACATTTGTGAGTATTGTTTAATTGTTGTATAATATCTAACTTGGATAGACTTCACTATGATGAAGTGCCCTAAAATTAGCAACTCAATCCGGCATGGTGTTTATTTTCAATTCATAAAGGCCAACACCAACTTTGAAGACTAGATGGCACTAAATAAGTATGTTGGCCGTGAGGAGCACCTCATCTTTCACTACAAGAGAATGGGGTGTTTTAAGTGTGTTTTTAAGTATAGTCCTAGAGATAAGATATTAAGTAATGACCTTTAAAGAGATTTTTAGTAAAAACTTACTAGAAATACATGTGTTTCTAGTAAAATTTTATTTAAAATCTCCTTAAAAGGTCAATACATAATATCTTATCTCTAGGACTATACTTAAAAACACCCCTTTATGTTTTATATTGGCCAATATAAAACATAAAAGTCTTACCATGTTGGTGCCAACAAGGTAATCTTCTTGGGCTAAATCTTTGATGTGTTTTTGCATGCACATAGCACCTTGAATTTGATAATGACACTTGATGGATTTGTTGCCCACCTTTTGTAAGTTACTATTTATATTCTTTGTTTTCTTTTGATTTATTCATAAGGATCAAATCAATTGTCCTTTACAGGATGATTTTTCAAGGGATCAAGCAATTTGTTTTTCCTTCTTCTAAGATTCAAAGATGTTGTCAATACCAACAAGGTATATGTGAGACCAAGAATTTTTTATATTTTATATTTTAAATATCTAAAATGATTTTAATGATTTTTTTTGGATCAAATGATTTGTTTTTTTGTTCTTCTCCTAAGACCCAAGGACCTTGTTTGCACCAGCAAAGTTCATGCATTGGCAAATAATTTTATTTTAAATTATGATGATTATGATGATTTCTCTTATATAAATTTGCTTCTCGAGCCTCCTCATAGTACTCCTTATTGCCGAATTTTGACAGCTTTTCACTTGAATCTTAAATTGTAATTTAGTAAAGACTATGTATAGATTATTTGATAAAAAAAGCATTTGACAATGTTTTGGAAGATTTCAATCACATTATTGGTCAACTCCCGATTTCTAAAGACAAAGATAGAAATTTTTTAGTCTATAATTATGCAATTTAAAAAAATAAGTGCACTGCCCCAAAAGTGTACCGGAAAGAACACTCCATTTCCAACACTTAGCAATGATGGATATTGAACATTGCTTCAAAGATACAAGATGAAAGTGAATTCTTATATAAAAACATGTCTCGTACATCCTACTTGTGAAGATTGGATGTAATCTCTTACAACAAGAGATTTTAGAGTTGGAAAGTGTATATAGGTCTCTAAGGTAGGCTCTTTGCTAGCGAAGCCTCGGGGAGGTCACTTAGAGTGTCCATTAGAAACCACGTGCGATCAAAACTTTGGACCCCCTATTTGCTTTTTGAATTTTAAATAAAACAAAATTAAAAAAATATGAATAGATTTTCCTACTTTGAAAGTTTATGTTTTGAATTATTGATATTTTTATTTGTTAATGATAATTAGTTACAAATTTTTGAAGTAAAAAGATACACTAAAGAACAGAAAAATAACTTTCACACCCCTATATTATATAAGAAAAAATTGTCTAAAAAATAAACAAAAAACTCTGAAAAATAATTCTCTATTGAAAGCTCATTTGAGTTGAATATTGATTCAATGGTCATCTAAATGTGTTCTCTATGATTATTTGAGTTGAAAAACATGCCATTTTAGCCCATTTTCAACCTCTTCTAGAAATCATTTCATATTTTATTTGAGTTGAAAAATTTGGCAATAAAAACCTATAGTCATTATTAAACAATGCTCAAAATTTTAGGTTGAAATTATACTTTATTAGAAACCACTTGTTCGCACGTGGTTTGTTGTAGTAGAGCTAAGTGACCTCCCCGAGAGCGAAGCGGCTATTGTAGAGGTTGCAATGTCTCTTTGAATCTTACTCTATGGTTAGTGGATAAGTATTTTTATACAAGATGGGCAAAACATTCTAAAGGAATGTAAAGGCCTTTACAATATGACAAACCAACAATTGTGCATCTAAAATCATCTTTAGTGGTTGTCTTTGAAAGATTAAAATGGAACTTTACTTTAGTTTTGGTTTCATTATCAATCTTCATTCTAGAATGGGATTTTGAAATGAGTGATGTATAATTATCATAACTTTTTCTTTTTTTTATTGCTTCCAACTTTAAAGAAATGGAAACTAAGTCCTTGGACAAACAAGGGCAATGGTCAAATTAAACCATTTTTACTTCATTTATTATAGTCATATACAACCTAAATTCTTTTGTAAACATCTACATTCACGAGCCTAGTTTGAACTTCAATGAAGTGAAGCTCATCATTTGAGGGTAGGATTTTAACCCCTAACTGTCCAACCAGCCATATATAGTCGATCTGAAATTTCAAGCTCATTTACGTGTGGGCAATTAAATTCCTTTGGCCATTCTACCTTAGACTTTTCTACCTTGGACTTGTGGTATTCCATGATAATAGATCAAAATAGTACTAAAAAAAATATTACTTTTTTATTCTTGCAAAATTAATTACTTTTTTTTCATCCATTCAATTTTCAGATTATCATGGTTGACGTGCCTAGTTACTATTATTAGACAAGTCAAATTTTCATATTTTCTAGTTGCCAATGAAAAGAGGTTTCAACACACCAAAGAACCTGACAAAAGTTCTAAAGGGTAAGGGTTTTTTTGTTGGTAGATTTTCTAAAACTGTTTCTTCTAACATACATACATATTGATTTTGGAGATGTACACAGAGTGATGATGGCGGTTTTTATGCAGTGTGCGATTGTGAGTGCACCACCTTTCTGCTACCTTACCAAACTTTCATTCTACAGAATTCTGATCCCAGCTGAGGTGGTGCCTGTGTTTGAATTTCTGAAGCTGAAGCCAGCCTGCCGTACACCTCAGTACCGCACTCCCAAAGTGATGAGTCATCAGTTTTCAGAAATTTTGAAAAGACGAGGCAGACATCTGAGCCCTGGTTTAACCCATGCTTCCCTCTGTCAGAAAGAATTAATGACCCATGCAACTTCAAAGGGGAAATTATTTGTCAGAAACTAAGATGGATGAGAGAATGAACCCAAATCCACTCAGTGAATGAATGGATGAATGAATGTTTGGAATCACATCCGTTCATATGCTTAAGTTTATGCCAGTGGTGGGCAGGTCCTTTCTCCCCAGGGAGGGCGGAGAAAAATGGTTGGCAGACAGTGCACATGTCTTAACTGCCATCTCAATCAAGCTCTGATTTCTCCAACAGCTCTTTCGGTACCAACAGCAACTTCATTAACAAACACCGGACGCTTGTGTGCAATCTTGACTCTGAGCATTCGAAGTTTGAAATTTCTCACATGTAAGTTTAGGGTTTAGTCGCAGTTTGAATTTTCTAAAGCGTAAGTACGTCCTTTGATGAGACGTATCCAAACTACCCAGGAGTTGCTCTGGATTGAAGGGCTCTTTGGGTCTCTAAACTTATCGAAGGATGATATGTAAATATTGAAACCAGGAGTGTAGCTCTCGAAAACAAAAACAAAAACCCCACGAGTTTGGCTCTCAGAAACAAAAAACAAACAAACAGGAGTTTAGCTCTCAGAAACAAAAATCAACCACCAGGAGTTTAGCTTTCAGAAACAAAAACAAAAACCTGGAGTGTAGCTCTCAAAACAAAAACAAAAACAGAAACCCAGGAGTTTAGTGACATGCTCTTTAGCTTTGAATCACAACAAGACTTCACTCATTTGTATTACACAATGTAAGAATGTTTGTAGTCCTAAACCCTAAACCCAGGACACATTCGTAAGTAAGAATGTTTGCAGATCACATGAACCTAGATAGCAAGTGCCACCCTGGATGCCTGCTTTAGGAAGAACACACGGACAATGAAAGAAATTGATGTGACAAATGAATGAATTCAACACCATACTAATTCAGAAGAAAAAAGATGTCTGAAATCAGGCCATAGGAATGCCACGAGGAGTGTCACATTCTGTGCGCGCAACCAACAGTGAAATGAATGGATTCGAAATCAGAATCCAAAATTCTGGCAAGGAACTAAAGAAGAAACTGGGTTAACAAATTATTTGTGCAACTAAATATGCGAACCATGAAGGGATCAGGATCCCATCTACAAGCCAGGCTCAAACGGGTCGTGTGCGGATTTTTGATATGGCAAATGAATGAATGCAATACCATAATAATTCAGGGAGAAAAAATGTCTGAAATCACGTGGATCAAGCCACTAGAATGCCACGAGTGCTCCATTCCGTGGACGAAACCATCAAATGGATGACTTCAAAATCAGATTCCTGACAAGTGAAAATTCAGACAAAGAAACACGAAACTGAATTAACAACGCCACCGAATACACGAACCACGAATGAGGCAGGATCCCATGTCCAAGACAGGCTCAGACGACAATTGAATGAATTCAACACCATGATGAATAATAATTCAGGAGAAAAAATGTTGAAATCTTGTTGATTAGATCACAAGAATGCCACGAGGAGTGCCCCATTCTGTGCACAAAACCAACAAATGAATGGATTCATAATCAGAATCCTGACAAATGAAAAATTCTGAAAAAGAAACACGAAACTGGATTAACAACGAACCGCGAATGAATCAGGACCCTAAACCCTAAAAATAACTAAACCTAACCCAAGCTCTACAAGCCAGGCTCAATCGGGTTGTGAGGAATATCCGCCGCGGCCTGATAAGGCTCCCGAGACGGCGTGTGCGTGTGGGACGGCGTATTCTCCTGCGAGTCCTTGTCTTTCTCGCTGCTCCTGGACTTGTCCTCCGACAAGCTCTCGGACTGGCGCGAGGCTTCGTCGCCCGTATCGGAGGAGAACGAGTGCACATCCTCCAGCAGCGGCAGCACGTCGCTCATCTTGGGGCGCCTCTCAGGCACCGCGTCCACGCATTGCATAGCGATCTGCAGCATGGCCACCATCTCTTCCTCGATGTTCTGGTAACGCATCAAGTCCAAGTCGAAGACCTCGGCTGTCCATTCCTCCCGCACCACCGATTGCACCCACCGGGGTAAGTCGATGCCTTCGTCGTTCAAGGAGACTTGCGAAGGGGCTTTTCCTGTCAGCAGCTCCAGCAGCAGCTGCAAACGGAGAATCTCGTTATTGTTGTAACCATTTGTAAAGTAGAGACTCCATTAACCATACAACAAGGGAGAGGTTTTATACAAGTGAACTTTGAACCTTTCCTTACAACAATCTAGAAACTTGCACCATCTAAAATTCGGCACATGTTAAACTAAAATCAATTCCAATAAACCTAACGTCAATAGATTATGTGTTCTCACAAATAGCACAATCAAAGCTCACTTGTATGGTCAATGGACACTCTTCTGGTTAATGGAGTCTCTTCGTAAGTTCATTACAACGAAATAGAATTTACGTCAGAAGTTTGTGTCACTCTTCCCAAGTTTTCATGACTTCCATTTGGGGTTTAGGGTTTCGTTAAATTGGCTGAAAGTCACGGCTTTGGCAATTTTCAAGGCAGGCACGATGAAACATTACTTTTAATCCTAGTTTTTAGAGCTTTCTGTAGCTGAATTTCACAATTTTGGGTGCTCTGAATTTGAGGTAATGGAACAAAATTGACATTGCACTTCAATCTTGTTAGTTCTACTCTGTTTCGTATAATTTCCAATAAGTCCGTTCAGTATTGTTTCCATTTGAATGATATGAAGTACATACATGCAACCATGCAGATCAAAACATGAATCACTTGCACGAGAATGAATTCCTTGCAGTAATTAGTCATGGTCCTTGTCGAAAAGGTAGGTAAGAAGACATACAACTCCAAAGCTGTAGACATCTGACTTCTGTGTCACTTTCCGAGTCTCGGTGATCTCTGGTGCTCGGTAGCCGACGACCCTCGACGCGGCAGCCGTGGAGCTTAACAATTGCGCCAGTCCGAAGTCTGAAATGGAAGCTTCCAGGTCTCTGCCAAGCAGAATGTTGGAAGATTTGATGTTCCCGTGCACGCCTCTGGATCCTCCTTGTGTGTGGATGTACGCAAGCCCCTTCGCTGCCCCAAGTGCAATTCTTACCCTTGTCACCCAATCCAAAGGTGTACGACTGCCGCTTCGATTCCCTGAAATTCAACAGTGGAATCACACTTGTTGGAATTTTTTCACGGAAAATGTATTGATCTCACAACTAAACCATAGAAGAGAGACATCGCGTGATTTTAACAGCAGGTGTGAAGGGTGGAAATAGCAGGCGAATCTAGTCTAAATCCGTGTCACTAACACGGTCACTCTTCACACCAAGCCTGAACATTCCTCCATAGAAGAAAATGGATAGATTTGCCTAGTACAAGTCCCAAGCACAAGAAGCTCACCGTGCAGAAGCGCAGATAGGCTTCCCATGGGCATGTAATCATACACCAGCAGCTTCTCATCCTTCGAGAAGTAGAACGCTCTCAACGGCACCAGATTCCGATGCTGCAGCTTGCCCACCAGCAGAATCTGCGTCTCAAATTCTTTTCTCCCCGTCGCCACATCTTTCAGCCTCTTCACCGCCAACACCGTCCCATCCTCCAACACCGCCTTGTACGCCGTGCCCACACTCCCCTTCCCTAGCACCTCAGCAGAAGCTCTCAACAAATCCTCCAAATCAAAGGAAAATCGCTTCCCTTCAATAAAAACCAACTTGGTGCGCTCCAACTCCCCAGGCACAGAGCTCGAGTATTCTTCACCATGCTCCTCCACGCCTTTCTCCTTCTCCCGGGATTTCTGCTCATGGCCCTGAGGTTGCTGACCTGGTCTCCAGCCTTTGAGTCTCTTCCAGAAACAGATGAATAAGCCGATTATGAAGAGGATGAGTAAGAGAATGCCACCGACAATGATGGCTGTTATTGCACCTGAGGATAAGAGCTTGCCTGATGATGGCGAGCCTGGGGTGGGGATGGGAGATGGAGATGGAGATGGAGATGGTGAGGAGGGGCAGAGGGCGTTTAAGGGGAAGCCGCATAAGCCTGGGTTGCCGAGGAAGGCGGTTAGACCGAACTTCGTAAGTGGGGTTGGAATTGGACCGGATAAATTGTTGTTGGAGACGTCGAAGAGCGTCATGTTGACGATGTCGAAAGGGGGGAGGCTCCCGGTGAAATTGTTGTCGCGGAGGTTCAGGAGGTAGAGGTGAGAGAAGAAGCCGATCGAGGGAGGAATGGTACCATTAAACCTGTCATTCATTACACACAGCGTCAGTGCAAACTAACCGTGGCTAAGTAAGAAAAAATCCCCTGTTTCAGATCTTGAGGAATTGGACACTGAAACAGAATGTAGGTAACAATCGATCACAACATTCATCAATTTAGAAACTTTAGAGGGCCCAAAGTGGTTACACTTATCATATCGAAGAGTCATCAACAAAACTAGTTCAGTTCTTTAGAAAAGACGATGCACTCTAAACTGATGATGCACAATTTGATGTTCGTTGAGATTCAATTCGTCACACATTTGCAAAAACTGACAGAAGGCTGTAATGTCCAGACTCCCAAATTCTAGTACCACTTCACCGTGTGGAATGCACAATACCCTTCATATCCATCATACCCATTCAACAAAGCCTGAAACCCGCTAATGAAAACTAGCTAAATGAAAGCTTAGTAAGATGTAATTGCATCACTGAAACGAGAGTGAGTATTACTGACCGATTGAACTGTAAGCTCAAGTGCGTAAGCCTTGGCCAGAAGCCAGTGAGATTCGGCAGCGGCCCATAGAAATCGTTGTACCCCAGATATAACGCATGCACATGGTTGCAGTTGCCAAGCTCCCCAGGAAATGGTCCCGTCAACATGTTATTTCGCAAGCTCACAACACGAAGCTCCGAGAGCAAGCTCAAGCTATTAGCTGGAATCGCGCCTCGGAGTCCTTCTCCAGGCAAGCGGATCTGCGTGACCCTTTCCCTGGCGCAGTAAACCCCAGTCCAAGTGCACGGTGAAGTGGTGTTCAACCAGTTCAATTTGTTCCCATACGGGTCAAACACGTCCCTGAACGTGATCAGCGCTCGTGTGTCCGCGGCTAAGTCTTGACCTGCCACGGTGAGGATGAGCATCATGCAAGTGGTGACAACCACTTGCGATGTAAGCTCATAGTTTCTCTTGGTCGTCATTTGGGAAGCTGTTTTATGGGACGAGGGAAAACTGGAATATCATCTTGCAGTAAGCTTAGGTTTGATGCGCAGCAGTTGCTTCCAATTGGGAAACGGCATTGCATCTGCCTTGCCTCGCTTCTTCATTAGAGATCTTATTTTTGGAAGTCCCAAGTTTGAGAAGAATCGATGCAAATCTTCGCCCTGTTCAAACCTGCACTTACAAGAAGGATTCAGACATCAGCAATTTAATATTCAAATCAAGGGAAACTCGGTGTTCGGCATCTTAAGATTCTCACTACCGATCATGGAAGTAAAGACGTGGTCGAAACTGTGATTCTCAAGAACAAAGTTCAGCCTCATCATTCCACGGCCATGGCCAAGTGGGGTGCCTGGAGGTTGGAGCTACTCAACATCTTCACCAATTAATTTCTCGGATCTTGCTCCGCGCTGGATCGTAGATGAGCAAGAACTCAAACCATTATTGGCTGTGGCCACGAGCCTTTTGAAACAAAAGAGTTAAAATATATGGTTTCCGATGATGAGGGAATAATAAATGGCTGAATCAGGCCTTTCACTGTTCACTACTCATGGCGACCCCTCACGTTTTCCTGACCTCCAAGAGGGTAGGGCTGACATGCTCAGCTTTCTGCAAGACGTCATTCCTATGAGACTGATGAGTACAATGGAGCCTGGACTAAGTTACTCAAATAGTTCAAGAGAAGACGGTTACAGCACACAATCACAGTTTTAAAAGCGGTTCGTAATTTTTGAGGCGATGCTAAGCGAGACTTTACTTCGAAATGAAGGAAGTTAACATTAAAAAAAAAACGCTCGCCGACAGCACGCTCTCGCTTGCAGGGTATTCAACTTCCGAACCTGATGTGAAACTGGAGTGCTGTGCAAGGCTACTTGCCGAGTGCACAAACACTTAAACCATTCAAAAAATCCCTCTCTGGGGCAATCACAGCAGATCAGAATTCCTAACACCGGCATCACTAACACCCAAATACTCAACGAAACAATGTTACTGATCTTAGCAAGACCCTAATGACTGCTCATATGAAGTCCATGGCTTGCTTCTTAAATGAAACACAGTACCACATTACGCATTTCCTTAATACACTCAGCAAACCAATCCAACTGCAGTTTACAGCAACAAACAACCTCAATGCAGACACACAAGTCGTTCACCCAAAACCTGCGTTCCGTCTGTACCTAAAAGGCCTTGCAAGAGGTGAGAGACGCACTAAACTGTAAGAATACTATCAACACACAAAAGCAGGCAATGAAACACACAAGTGAATGATACCACATTGTACCTCTTAAAACTGGAAACGAAGAAAACCAACACCTACACACGATTCACTCAGCTGGAGAAGTAAACAATGAATGTACATTCTCCACAAACTCACCACAAGAGAGTGGAGAGTTTTCGCAGCTTCCTGCTTCCGTGCTTCCGCCCCTACTCCGCTTCCACCGACACCTCGCCTACTGAAACCTCCAGTTGCCTACCATACGAGCTACCCGTCACCCAGCCATACCCCAGGCAAAATGCTTGCAGCTCAACTACAAACATGAGCTCACCACTGAAGCAATCAACAACCTTTAGTTACTCAGATTGTTGTAAGTCCCAGGGACCGACGTGTTATTCAAGTGTGCCTGCTGCTCCTGCTGGTGCTGCTGCAGCTGCTGCAGCAAGCCAGCTGCTCCCAGCTCCCTCGCCACGAGCAGAAAGAGATTGCCGTAATAACACAGCATGTGTAAATTAAGCCCCCATTTACGCAGTAACTTAAATTCAGTGAGCTGGCGGGAAGAGGGAGCGAGGGAGCTAGTCCACTGCGGTGTGAGTTGACCTGTATGGGGACTCGCAATAGGACGCGTAATGGAGTTTTTTTTATGATATGAAGGCTCTGTAGTCTCTACCCTTAAGTTTAACTTAGTATTGAGGGATTGAGGGCTATCTGATCATCGCCTGCCTGCTGCAGTGCCGGGTTAATAATAATAAGTTAATGAGTTCACGTCTTGAGGAGATTGATGGTTTTTTGAAGTTATCTGGGAGGAAGCTAAAAGTGGGGATTGCTGCAGGTAAGTGAAGTACTTACTTTACTCTCGTCAGTTCCAGCACGGACATGATTCAAGCAGTGTGAGAGGGTGAGTGACTGAGGGAAAACACATTGAAGGAGACAAAACGGTGGCAGGGCGCAGGGCGCAGAGCTGCCATTGGAATTCCTGGCATTCAGTCGGCATTGATGAGGCCTGGCTGGGCCTCCCGGCTTTAGAATTTTTCTCTTTTTCTTCCTCCACTATTTACTTGCATGTATTGAGAGAATCAATGCCTGTGGAAATCATCACAAGAGTCAGTCAGTGTGTGCGTATAATAACCAGTTACTGTTGTATCATTCATCAGTATCATTCATCACTATTTGGGAGCTGCCGGGGGGATGTGAAGCTAAGTAGAAGAAGCCTCCGTCGGGGTGGTTCAAGGTATTCAAGCAGTAACTGATTGGCATGTGTTGCATTGGTTTTGTATCATGCCCAATTCATTAAAAACTTATTTGCCAAGCAACTACCCTTGGTGATTGTGTGATCTTTGTCTCATGTTTGTGAAGGTGAACTTAAGGACATTTACTCTCTCCTGTATTGAATGCAACCCGTGACGTGGTTTCATTCAATCATTTGTTCTTAGGAACCCTAGTGACATCCAAAAATCTTCTCAGTGAAACCTTGCAACTCAATGAAACCTTTTGGGTGTTGCTCAGGCTCTGTTCCAAATGGAGTTGCTTCCGGGTTATTAACCCCTAAAGGACCAAACACCGTTTTTTGACAACATAGCGTTTTTGGGCAGCTCACCACGAATGGAATTTTTTTTTTTTCTTTGAAATTTTCACACAAGATGTGCCCGAGGAGTAGTTTTAGGGCCCAACAATTTTCATAACTTTTGACTACATGGTTAAAAAGTTATGGTGTGATGTGTAGTTTTCATTGTTCGGCGGGCAGCCTGGGCAGCAAAAAAACTTCTTTAAAAATCATTTTCTAGAGAAATAAAAATTTGAAATTGGTTCTCTAGATTTATGTGCACAAGGAAAGCTTTGAATCATTCCACTTTGATTTATGAGATGAAAGTTATGAGGAATTTTAGTTGTGGGTAGTTTGCGGGTAGTTATAGAATCTCTACTCTAAAATAAACTTTGAAGTCCTTTATTTAACTCAATTTTCAATATTTTTGGAAAAAAAATATAAACACAAGGTGTAGATTGTTTATTACAACATTACAGTCGTTTGGATTGGCATTTTTCAATTCCATAATTAAATCCTTAACAATTTAGTGTTTTGAATCATTTTCTACTTCTTTCTACTTACTATTTTTTTCCTATATGTTATACAATTCCAAATGATCTGAAATTTTTCAAGCATGTAGCTAACTTGCTTTGAAGAATGAATGCAAAGAGTTACCACCATTTTGGACATTTTTTCATACAAATGTGATCATGTGAAGTGCAGCTGCCCGGTTTTTTGCAGGGACAAAAAAAGGGTTTTTGTCGCTTCAAATGCTAATATCTTGCAATCTACACGGTGGAAATTTCTGAAATTTTTTCCACATCTTCTCAAACTAGTTTACTACAAGACCCTACGGTTACATGTGTCCAAAAATGTTTTTTTTCCAAAATTTGGTACTTGTACTAGAAATGGCAGTTTGGGAGCGTTTTTTGTGAAAACATAGTCAAAAACCTTTAGGGGTTAATACCACCCGCACCCCCCACCCCTTCATTTTGCAAGACATTTGAGTTAGGAGTAAATAAATTGGATGCATCAACAACTTGTTTTGCAGTAGAAACTGAAAGACATGTAAGGTAGGAGGTCCATAAACCGCTCATCTAAGAGCTGAAGCTAACTTTGGGGGAGGTAGAACTTCTTAAAATATTTTTCAGTTAATTTTCCTTGAAAGGCAAGAGAAATTGGCATCTAATCCAAGTTGTTTTCATATTTTTTGAAGCTTTGTGGAATTAGTTATGAATTTCTGAAGTTGCAGAAAAGTGCATTTTTGTGGGTTCTAAAATCGACCACCTCCTCAAATGCACACCACTTGTACATTGGAAAGTGCAAAATGTACCTCTAGAGCTTGATTGGTTTTAGAACCCACTCCATTTTAGGACCTCCTACCTTACAACTTAACCCCTAAAAGCCCATTGTCCCTTCGGGGGACAAATACGTTTTTGGGCAGGTACCTACGGGCTGCAATTTTCTCCTATTTTTTTGAAACTTTTTTTGGAGGTAGAAAAGCTGATTAGCTACGTGGGAATATAATTTTTTTCACAGCCGGTGCCCGGTAACAAAAGTTATGACCAAATAAGCTCAAAATAGGGGACGGGGGGCAGCACGGGCAGCAAAAAAAAATTTGCACTTTTTAATTTTAATTTAATTTTAATATTTTTTCTCATAGATTATATTTTTGTCTATCTGGAAAGCTTTGATTCATTTCATTTGGATTTGTTATGAGAAAGTTATGGACATTCTTGTTTTTCGAGCAGTTAGAGCATCTT
This sequence comes from Antitrichia curtipendula, assembly GCA_951230915.1. NCBI lineage: Eukaryota > Viridiplantae > Streptophyta > Bryopsida > Hypnales > Leucodontaceae > Antitrichia > Antitrichia curtipendula. Next base: position 6,286,151 of record OX579634.1, read on the forward strand.
TTTGAAAAAATAACTTGTAGGATTCATTTCTAAATGCAATTTTTAAAATTTAAAATTTTTTTTTTCTGCATGGTTTAGTTTACTTGCTAGAACAATCTCACCATAGGGATTAGTGCATTTTAATTCCATCTAAAATATATGAATACTTTAGATTTTCCTTCTATCTCGTACCTACTTCTCCTTAATAGTTTTTTTAATAATGAAAATTATGGTTTTTTTATTTGATTTTTTTTAATTAGACTCTCACCTCAATTCTCCACTCTAAATATTTAAAGCTCAAAACTCTATAGTGCAAAAAAATAAGGTTAAAAATGTTCAAAGTCAAAAAATCCAGTCCCACAATGTGCTGAAAAATTTGTTTTTTTCACTTTAAACGTAGATATCTTGCAATCTGTGCGGTCAAGAATTTTGAAAAAATTTCCACACATTCTCATACTAGTTAGGTGTAAGATCCTACAGTTAGATGTGCAAAAAAAACGTTTTAATTTTTTTTTCACTCTTTGCTAAAAAAGTGGCAGTTTTAGGTGTTTTTTGGCAGAAAAAAGGCCTTGGGCCTTTAGGGGTTAAATCCGTGGACAAACCTTGAACAACGTTGCCATGCAAGTCCCACACTTCAAATGTTCTCTTGAATCTCTTCACCGAGCAATGTCTGTTGTGGATGGGCCATTGGCTCTTAAAATATTAGTAGCCAAATCTATATATAGGGACAAGGCAAGGGACAAGGGAAACACATGCATGACGAATCATAGAAATGCTCATTGCGCTCTAAGTTTTCATCATTAACATTGAATGAAATAATTGGATGATATTTCTCTAGGATGAAACGTGACAAATTTTGTCACAAGGGGCAGGACAAGTGATGTGTATTTAATATAATAGAATTGAGAATTGAGGTTGACTTCACAAATATTACTTAAACTCTTAGTTAATAGATCCTTTTAAAAGTTCAAATACTATTTTGGATGAATGAAAATTGTTTTGGACAAAACATTATGTTCATCATAATTCAAATTACTTCATATCATGGGCTCTAAAGCACTTTTAGGTTAAGGAAGTCAACTGTTTGAAGTGGACACCTATCCTCTATAGAATTGATAGTCACCTAAGACGAGTACCCCCATTATCACGTTGTGCTTTAAAGCGCAGGCTAGAATTGACTCCAAAATGGTGTTAACATATTTCAAAAATTGCACCTCTATGTTTTATGAATTCTCCAGGGAAGCATTGGTTGTTTTGGAACATGTGGTTGGCTTCTTAATTCATAGAATATGAGGACTTATTAACACAAGCAGTTGATAATGACTACAGGCTTGTCAGAGATAAGAGACAGAACTAAATATGCTTTAGTTGTTAAATTTTCATAATGTTTCAACATGTGTCAAAGATTAAAGATTAGAGATCACGTTATTAAATCCTCATGTTATTTCATATGATTCACAAAACACGAGGAGATATATTTGTAGGTTTACAAGCTTGCAATTTTTTTTTAAATATTAATAACATGATTGCGCCTTTCACATCCTTTACTTCTAACACCTTTAGGAGGAGGAGCTTTAGAATGTGACCACTCTTTTTCAATGCTGCCTATGAGCAGTTTTTAAGCACTCTACTTACAAAACTTTGTACCCCTGATGAGGTCTCATTTTTTGCCAGAATCAAAAAATTGATTGTACATTACTTTGTTAGTTTTCTACACATCTATTTGCTCTCTTGTATTCACTATTTACTAGTTAGGCTTCAAATTATCTACAGCCCAATTTGTGGCGCTTTTGGATGTACCCACCTTAATAAGGTAGGGAATACCATAAACGTTTCTGGTCCATAAACGGGTTCAATGTACCCTCCTCTTGTCATTTCAAAGCACTAAGCACACATGTTAATAGGACCACATGGGTACGCCCAAATCTCCAGCACAAGTTCTTGTGCCTCGAGTTCGCCAGATGTGAATAATGTGGAGCAGTGACGCACAGCATGAGAATGAACTTAACTTAACTTAACACCTACAGTAACTAAGTTAGTCTCACAATGTCTTTGGTTCCACTTCTGTCAGTCTCTCGTCGTGACTCCTGACAAATTTGAATGCTTTCATGAAACTGAGGGCTGCATCCAGTCTTGTGAGTGTAAAGCAACACCAGGACGCAGCTCAACTTTTAACTTACAACAGCAGCAAGGAACTGAACCTTTAGTTATTGAAACACGGACAATGATACCGTAAGTGATGCTGCATGGCAAGTTGCACAACTTGCCATGCACGTAAGGTGTGTACATCCCAAAATCACACCCTCACTAAAACCGTTGTCTATCACTTTGTGTACATCTCCCAAACTAATATGTTGAAGAAAATATTTTTGGAACATCTACCAAAGAATAACATGGACCCCTTTCTAACTTTCAGCATGTGGTATCCAAATGCCGTGTTCTTTGGTGCATTGGAACCTCTTTTACAAGAGAAACATGGGAATTTGACCAATTTGATAATAAGTAACTAGGCACAATGGCAAAAAGTAGTGGTTTGAGGGGGTACCCACCTTATAGATCTGGTGTCTGAGTTCAATGTAATTTTTGCTTCTACAGGAGGAGGATAAGTAATTCCCGTCAGAGGCTCCCCCAAAACATTAATTTCATATCAAATATGTTTTGTAGATGTTGGTTGTTGCAATCTTTTGTTAAGGTTAATCCTTTTATTTAGGGAAACTAATTTATTACCCCTAAATGTTCAATTATTTGATAAGTAGAAGATATATGTTTGGAAAAGTATACTTTATTCCATTCCAATGCATTTTAGCATGTATATTTTCAACCCCATAGGAATTAACCTTGAAGTTAGTTCAAAGTTTTTCATTAAATATGTACTCATGAAACACTTGTACTATTTGTTGCATTTTATTTTAGTGGGCATTCAATTGCTATGTTTAAGTACTAAATTGGTCAACTTGGTTGGAAAATCTCTCACCATCTCTTTCCAACAAGATTTATTGTTGTGTCAACATATGTATGGTTTCTATTGAGCAAAATTGATGAAGTGTCATTTTTGCAAGAGTTCTAGTCATCTACATTTTATTTATTTATAAGCTATGATTGATGTTTATATAAGACATGCAACATGTGATAGAAAATATATAAAGTATTTTTTGCAAACATCTATATATTGACATCTCATTTATTAAACTCAATTGAGTAAAACACAATGAATTTGATTGTGTTTGATTAAAATTTTAGACTTCATTGGCTATTAATAATTGTCCAAGTCAAACAAATTTTCTTGGTTTATAGTCACCTTGCTAGAATCTTTAAACGTCAAAACAAACCACTTGGATTGATGTTTTAATTTATTTTAAAAATTGTGATGTTTAAGACTCAAGGAATGCAATTATGTTTAACTACCTTTGTATAGTACTATTATTGAATAAGTAAAATATAATAAAACAAAAAATATATCCAAATTAGTACTTTAGATTGCTCCGCTACAACAAAATGGTTATTTCTTATGGTCTATTTTATTTATCATAAATACATACTAACATACATCATGGTAAAAAAATTGCACACTCTAATTATTCATCAAGCTTATTGGATAATAATGTCAATTGTTGTGGAGAATAGCATTTAATATCTTGATATTTAGGATGGTATAATATTATATATAATACAAATGACACCCTAATTTCCTATTCTATAAATTTGGATGCTATTCATTTGAAATTTACCAGACTGTATCTAATTAATCACCCATACAAAATAGTCATTTTGGTGTACACTCTTATAAAAACAATATGAATGTCAAATTTTTTTCTTTATCTCAATAAATACAAAAGATAAGTAGATTCAAAATAAACATTGCATCTAATATTTTATAACGTTTTATATTCAATTTCCTTAAATGTAAGATTTTGGTAAATATAATCAATTTTATTAGTTTGTTGATTATGGATATACTTATCTTAGAGCAACTTCAAACAACACTAACAAGGCCATTTGGAACCAACACAAGCCAAGTCACGTACTTTTTATATTTTGTGGCTTTGAAATGGATTGATTGGAGTGGCTCTCAACCCCTAAAGTACAAAAGTCACTATAAAGGACAAAATGGATTTTGATCAAGTTCCTACAATCTCAAATTGTCATCATGATCTTTTGAACCTTTTCTTCATATAGAAAAATGCATTAGCTTTATGGGAATATCATTTTTAATTCAATTGGTGCTTGGGTGCAAAGTTTTGCCATCCTAAGCATAATTTTCAAATTGTTGGGCAACAAAAGAAATCCACAAAAACTTAAAATAAAAAATTTACAAATTTGTTTCTTATCAATCATGTTTTTGTCTACATGGAAAACTTTGATTCATTCCATTTGAATTAGTGATGTAAAAATTTTGGAGCATCTTGTTTTGGGGGCAATTATAGCATCTTCTTGAGAAAATAATGTATTGGATTCATTTTTTAACTTAAATTCTACAATTTTTCAAAAACAACATTGTGTGAGGTTTATTTTGCTTGCTAGAATAATCTCACCATTGGAATTAGTGTGTTTCAATTCTATCTTAAAGATGTTAACAATTTAGTTTTTCTTTCTACCTTGTACTTACTCCTATCTAATTTTTTTGTAGCAATTAAAATTACATATTTTTTATTTTAAGTTCTTTTCACATACTTTCAACTCAATCCTTTATGATTAAAAATTCTAAATCTAAATTTTGTAATGCAAAACATTTAAATTAAGAAGGCTTTAAGTCAAATAATCTAGTTACGCAAGGTGCAAAACAATATTTTTTTTCTCTTTAAACGCAAATATCTTGCAATCCATGCAACAAAAGTTAAAAAAAAAATTCTTCTACACATTTTTGCACTGCTCCAATGCAAAATTTTATAGTTAGATATACAATAAAAAAATATTCTTCACAATTTATTTTTCTTTGCAATAGAAATGACATTTGTAAGTGTTTTTGACAAAGAGAAGGTCATGGAGTCCTTTCGAGGTTTAGGTAAGCACTCACAAAATCATTGCCCAAATTACAAACACCTACATTTGGACCCCAAAACAATACTAAAGCCTACATATCGACGAAACAAGACGTACACAATCATAATATGAGAGTCTAGGAGAACAAATTTAATGTCAATTTTTAGTTACCTACAAACAATACTTTTAAACATAACAATTTATTCATAGGATGTCCAAATCATGCATGCTAAAGTGTCTTGGAATCACCTTTCATGTGCAAATCAAATCAAATCAAATTGATTGATGTTCATTAACCCCTAAAGGACCAAACATCATTTTTTGACAATATAGCGATTCTGGGCAGCTCACTACGTTTGGAATTTTTTATCCTTTGAAATGTTCACACAAGATGTGCCCAAGGAGTAGCTTTAAGGCCTAACGGTTTTCACAATTTTTGGCTACGTGGTTAAAAAATTATTGCATGATATATCATTTTCATTGGTTGGCAGGGAGCCCGGGCAATTGGAAAAACTTCTTTAAAAATCACTTTTTTTTTAAATAATTTTTTTCAAATTGGTTCTTTAGATCTTTATATACATGGAAAGCTTTTATTTATTCCATTTGGATTAATGAGATGGAATTTATGAGGAGTTTTAGTTTAAGGATAGTTATGGAATCTCTACTCTAAGATAAACTTTGAAGTCTTTTATTTAACTCAATTTTCAATATTTTTGAAAAAAAATAAAAACATTGGGTGTAGATTTTTTATTACAACATTACAACCGTTGGAATTCTCATTTTTCAAAACCATATTTAAATTCTTAACAATTTAGTGTTTTGAACATTCTCTACTTCTTTACACTTACTGTTTTTTTCCTATATGTTTTACAATTCAAAATGATCTGAAAATTTTCAAGCATGTAACCAACTTGCTTTGAAGAATGAATCCAAAGAGTAACCACCATTTGGGACATTTTTCATACAAATGCGACTTTGTGAAGTGCAGCTGCCCGGATTTTTGCAGGGACAAAAAAAGGAATTTGTCAATTCAAACACTATTATCTTGCAATCCACATGGTGAAAATTTCTGAAATTTTTTCCACAACTTCTCAAACTAGTTTAATACAATATACTATGGTTAAATTTTTCTAAAAATGTTTTTTTTTTCTAAAATTCGATACTTGTATTAGAAATAGCAGTTTTGGAGCAGTTTGGGTGAAAACATAGTCTTTGACCTTTAGAGGTTAATACAAATAACACTGAGTTGTTATTAGTGTCCATTAAGAGTACATTTACCTAGTCCATGCTCAAAGAAGATCATTGATAGGATAAATTGATTCATATAAATACAAAGTGTAATCCCAAAGTCCCACATAACATAAGGCAAAGTACGCTAAAAGCAACCCCTAAAACAAAATTACATTTTGCTTTCTTCAATGTACTAATAGTATACATTTCAAAAGAGGGTAACTTTTAGTGCCCATTGCATTTCAACTTCAAAAATTCGTAACGAATTCCACACAGGGCCCCCAAAAGTGAAACGTCTTGGGTTACATGGGTGGATTCCATTTTTCTTCCTACGAAAATTTACTGAAATTTGTATAAAGGAGTTTAGCCTCCCCCAAATCCAATCAGCTCTTAAAAGGTCGCTTTAAGAGCAGACTACTTTTTAAGTGTCCCTTCTGCCACAAAGTACTGTGTACCTTTTATTAGTTGCTGTCCCTTCTGCCAAGCCAGGTTTTCTGTATTATGGCTTTCCCTCAATCATAAGGGAAAATTAAACATCAGAATCATTGTTGGGGCTACTCGTCAGAATCAACCTAAATTACACCCACCTATGTTTGTAACAGTGAAGTAAATACCAGACATTTAATATCCCTTTAAACCCCTGAAGTCCCAACTCCCAAGGTCTTTTTTTCCCCAAAAAAACAAAAAAAAAATACTGTCATTTCTATTGCCCGGAGCAAAATACTGTAAAAAATAACTATTTTTCTGCAGTAGACTAATATAATTAGTACGTGTGAAGAAAAATTCAAAAACTTTGACTAAATAGATTGCAAGATATTTGTGATTAAGCTGAAAGAAAATGGGTTTTATTGCACTTCATGTGACTAGATTACAAGACTTTGAATCTTTTTAGTTTTAAATGTTTTGCACTACAAATTTTGAATTTCAGAAAAATGATATTGAAGAATTGAATTGATAGTTCGTGGAAAAAGATTCCCCTAAAATTATGTGATTATCCTAGAAATCATACTAAACCTTGTGCAACTTCTTGTTTTTGAATATTTTAAAAATTGAATTAAAAAACACATGCAACATGTTATTTTTTCAAGGAAACGTTATAGGTGTTGAAGAAGCTCCATAAATTTCACATTACTAATCTAATTGGAATGAATAAAAGCTTTTTATAAAGAAAATAATAATAATCTATGATAAATAGTTTAAATTTGTAAACTTCCATTTTTGTCAATATTTTTGGTGCCTAGTGAGTTGGAATTCATGCTTAGGATGGCATAATTTTTTTTCCCGGGCAACAATTGAAATAAAAATCATATTTCTAGAAAGCTAATGTATTTTCCTATCTTTCAAATAAAATAATTTTAAATCATCAAATATTGAAATCATATAAACCTGCATAAAGTTTCATTTGTCCACTTGGGGGGGGGGGGGCTACATTGTTTTGGAAATTTGCATAATTTTTCTTACTACATTGAATAGGGGTTTTGAGGCAGCCTATATCAGTTAATCGACATTTCATACTATATAAATATCTACCTTTCATGTACATCAATAGTTAATGAAGTGTCTAGAAGTTGTACATCATGCATCGAACATCTACAATTTTCCACAATAATTCCCTTTAGTTTTTTGGTCCCCTTAATTCTCCTATTCAATGTAGATATATTTGCGTATACATCTACACAATGCACCATTTTGCGTTGTTGTCAGAACTTTGAGAATTCTTACTCAACAAAATGCAAATTGAATTTGATGTAAAAGAAGGATTTCCACAATTTTGAGTTCTCTAGATAGTGTATATAACAATGTAACAAAAATATTCATCATGTCCATTTCCTCCCTCCACCCTGCTTGGAAAATTGAGAGTTGTTGATTATTTATTTATTTTAAATTCTCCCTCTCCTAATGCCGCTCATCTTGAAAAACAACTTTCGATATGGTATGGATGTAGGTACAATACGGATACAAGATACAAATACGGATTTGAGCTCATCGAGGGGGTACGATAAAAATTAATTTAATTTAAATTGTTTTTTAAGCTTACAAGGGGGATGAAATCTATTTTACAAGGGGGATGAAATCTATTTTACAAGGGGGATGAAATCTATTTTACAAGGGGGATGAAATCTATTTTACAAGGGGGATGAAATCTATTTTACAAGGGGGATGAAATCTATTTTACAAGGGGGATGAAATCTATTTTACAAGGGGGATGAAATCTATTTGAAAGTTGAATTGAAAAACAAATGCAACATGTTATTTTTTCAAAGAGATGCCTCAAATAGATTTTTTCAAGGTGTTCTAGAAGCTCCATAAATTTCACATCACTAATCTAATTGGAAAGATTAAAAGCTTTTCAAGTAGAAAATATATATAATCTTTGATAAATAATTTATAAGATTTTAAACTTCAATTTTTGTGGATTTTTTGGGTGCCTAGTGAGTTGGAATTTGTGCTTAGGATGGCATAACTTTTTCTCATGGGCAACGATTGAAATAAAAATTATATTTGTAGGAAGTGAATGTATTTTCCTATCTTAAGAGAAAATTTAAAAAAAATCATCAAATATTGAGATCATAGAAACTTGCATAAACTTTCATTTGCCCGCCGGGGAGAAATGCCTACATCATTTTGGAAATTTGCATACTTTGAGACTTCTTACTCAACAAAATGCAAATTGAATTAGATATAATAGACAAATTTTTGCAATCTTGGTTTCCCTAGATAGTGTTACATAACTATAATGAAAAAAAGCATGAAAAAATCTATACATAATCTACATGATAAACTTAACATTAAACCAATACTATGTCAAGGAACCTCATGCACATTGAATTAAAATTTTCATTGATAGCAATGGTGATAATTTTCAACATATTTTTTTAGATTGTATTTTTCATGTTCAAATCACAAGTTCATAACCTTAGTTTAGTTATCATATTTGTTTTTTTAATGTGTGCCCATACAAATTGTAAGATATAAATTATCTTGAATTTTTAATGTGAAGATCATAAATTAATTGTGACAAACTAGGATGAATATTGTAGATTGGATTTGGGTGCAAAGCTAGTATAAATTGAATATTTAAGGCACGAGTTTGGGTGACATGTGTATAATGGAACTTAGCAAATAATTACCCTATTATTAGAATTTTTAAAGAACCTACAATATTAATGTGATAATACCATGTTTATTACTTAGCCCTTGTTTAGGTATTAGACAATGTCTTGTAAATGTACACATTCAATTCTATTGAATCCACTAGTGTTCAATCATGTATCCAATCAATGTATGTGCTATTGTTATAAATTACCAAATATGAATGGTCAAATTTACCAAAATAACCTAAGAAAAAAAAGATTTTAACAATTCTATAGAAAAAAAATGTCATTTTCAACATTGTTTGAACAAAATATGTCAAACATCTAAGTTCATTGCATCTAATATGCCCCCTTTCTTGCCAAAAATATATATATTACTTCTATTCGTGAGAGCGTAGGATTGATTTTAGGTACCCTTTCATCACTTTCAAAATCCATAGTTTCTTCACAAAAGGGGGCTAAAAAATGCATAAAAATCCTTTGGCCTCTAGCCTTTTAATTTCACACCATTCCTTTCAAAAAAAAATATGCATGAAAAGAGAATCTTTGACTTCCACCGAGATCCACAAAATTATCAGGCAATTTAATAATCACCAGGCCCCCCAATATTTATTTAGGCGTGGTTACCTTCTAGGAGATAAATGGGGCCGTGTTTCACGCCTGTCCTTTTCGGTTCTATCTATCATTTGAATTCCTGCAGTTCAAACCATCATCCATCCATGGCAACTGAACTTGTCTTCATCCTCTCTTTCTCATCCTCCGTATTTCATCCACCACCATCATTTCAAAATTTGATCGTGTTGATGTCAGCGTCCCCATTTACAAGCTCTCTCCCAACTACCAACTCCGTCCCAGAGATTTGCATTCCAGGAGTATCATTAGAAACTTTATTCTACTTGAATGCTACCCAGACTAATTGTGTACCTGGGTTCTTCCAGCATTGAATTCATTCCAATACACTTCATTTTCATGACTGCACACGGCTTTGGATGCCACGAAGCTTAAGTTCAATTTTAGGTTCCAAGAGTTTCAAATACTCTACAGTATATAAAAGTTACATCTGCTGAGAAAAAGGTACCCTAATACTTTATATTATTATTTGATTTCCCAAAATTTGCCACACTATTAGCCGTATTAGGTACTTCAAATTTTTCTATGGGGTAGTTCCTAAGTACCATTGACAGAGATACCCAGTTCATCTGTACTGTGAGTACTTAAAAATGATATGCCCCAGTTTAATTCAATGATTACCTTACCTCCTAAAATTTCCACAACACCAGAAAGTAGATTTTTATTTTTTATTTTTGTTTTGTTTTCTTAATTCATTTAATTTTACACAAATAAAACGGGATTTCGTTGCAGATGGCAAAGTACAAGGCCGCCAACCACGAGATTTAAGCTTAGAGCTTTCATTAACCCTCAAACGTTGTTGAAGATGCAAAACGTCCTTTGGATGACTTCACTTAAATTTTTTTGACTATGTTTTTACCAAAACGCTTGAAAATTGCCATTTCTAGGATAAACATCAAATTTTTAAATTTTTATTTTTTTGAACACATGTAACCGTAGGATCTTGTAGTAAACTAGTTTGAGAACACGTGGAAATTTTTTCATGAATTTCCACCATGTAGATTGCAAGATATTAGCATTTGAATTGGAAAAAAAATAAAATTGGGGCCCTGCGAAAACCGGGCAGCTGCATTTCAGATGGTCACATGTGTACGAGAAAATGCCCAAAATGGTGGTCACTCTTTGGATTCATTCTTGAAGGCAAGCTAGCAACATACTTAAAAAATTTCAGATGAATTGTAATTGTACAACATATAGGAAAAAACAGTAAATAGAAAGAAGTAGAAAATGATTCAAAACACTAAATTGTTAACACTTTATTCATGGAATTGAAAAATCCCAATCCCAATGGTTGTAATGTTGTAGTAAACAATCTACACCTACTGTTTTTATTTTTTTTCAAAAATATTTAAAATTGAATTAAACAAAGGACTTCAAAGTTTATCTTAGAGTAGAGATTCCACAACTACTTGCAAACTACAGCTTGAGTACTACATGGTAACCAACTATAGAAAGAAAAGGTTAGTTTTGGTGGTATAGAAAGGTGAAGAAGAAAGCTACACTAAAGATGATATTTAGTGTCTTGTACACTAAATACGAAGGCATACACTAAAAGCCAATTACCCTATGAAAGTAAGTAACATTAAATGTCAATTCAAACACTAAATGTGAGCCAGAGTTGTCATATCAGACGGAATATCACTGTTCACGGACATAATCGGACCGATTAGGACTAGGCGGCTGCAAACTTCAGAGCCTTGTAACTTTTGCAAAAAATCTTCAAATCAGGAAAATGAGATGTTTTTCGGCATCTACAATTTTTGTAGATGCCGAAAAACTTCTCATTTTCTTTATTTGAAGAATTTTTGCAAAAGTTACAAGGCTTTGAAGTTTGCAGCCGGCACATTCAAGTCTAACACTAATTGTGGACAAGTTCAGATTTAGTGTTGTAGCTAGTAGGGGGGTAAAAACACTAAATGTCACTCAACACTAAATATCATCTTTGGTGTACTTGCAAACTTAAACTCCCATAACTTCTATCTCATTAATCCAAATGGAATTATTCAAAGCTTTCCATGTATATAAAGATCTAGAGAACTAATTTCAAATTTTAATTTAAAAAAAAAGTGAATTTTCAAGAAGTTTTTTTTGCTGCCCGAGCTACCTACCGAGCAATGAAAACAACATATCATACCATAACTTTTGAACCATGTAGTCAAAAGTTATAAAAATTGTTGGGCCTTAAAGCTACTCCTCGAGCACATATTGTATGAAAATTTCAAAGAAAAAAAACAAAAAATCCATTTGTAGTGAGCTACCCAAAATTGCTATGCTGCCAAAAAAAATGTAGTTTAGTGCTTTAGGAGTTAAGTTTGTATTGTTGGACAAAAATAAACTTTTTTTCATCCTAATACTATTTTAGGAGTTGTTTGAGTACATTTTTAGTGATTGAAAAATTTCCTCATAATGATATTATTGACTTTTCTAAAGAAGAAGATGCTTTATCTTTGTAGAATATTTTAGCCATTTCTTGCTATTTACTCTTGATGTGAATTTTAGCCATGAAAATTATGTTTTTTGAAATTTGAATTCAACTAGTGAAATGAAGCTTATCAAGTGCAATTTCTACTCCAATTGAAGATCCTTGACCACTAAAGTCCCATTGGCCCTATAAGGGCCAAAATGCAACCTCGGGTAGGCTCATACAATCTCAACATTCATTGTAGTTTTTTGAAACTTTTTGCAAAGTTAGAAAAACACATAAATTTTATGGGAATATAATTTTTATTTCAATTAGTCCTCAGGAACAAAAGTTATGGAACAGTTAGCCAAAAATAGAGGTTTGCAAGCAGCATAAATTTTTTCACAGAAGGTCAAAATTAAAATTAAAATTAATTTTTTCTAAAACAATATAATTTTATCTATATGTAAAGCTTTGATTCATTTTATATGGACTAGTGATGAGAAAGTTGTGGACAATCTTGTTTTGGGGGCATCTTTTTCAAAAAATAATTATAGATTTCATTTGGAATGCAATTTTCACACTTTTTCAAAAAGAAAATGTTTTATAGGGTCAAGTATGCTTGCTAGAACAATCTCACTGTTGGGATTATTGTGTTTTAGTTCCATCTTAGACTTTCTTCTACTTAACAATTTAAAAAAAAATGAAAATCAAGTGTGTTTTTTGAATTTTTTTTTTTTGACTTTCAATTCAATTCTTCTCCATACTAAAATTTAAATTTAAAGTATGTAGTGCAAAAAGATTCCACAAATGGTGGTCAAAGTCATCTAAAATTGCACATAAGTATTCAAAAAAATATATTTTTCCAACTTCGAATGCTAATATCTTTCAATTTGTACAATCAAACTTCATGAAAATTTTTAATACATGATCTAAGACAAGTCAAGTACAAGATCCTATCATCAGATTTTCAAAAAGTTATTTTTTTGGTTTCTTGGGCAAATACAACAAAAATGGCAGTTTTGAGTGCTTCTGGACAAAATAATGACTTTGGGACTTTAGGGGTTAAATTTCAAATCATAGTAATTTCAAATGTCCCTTCAAATTCAAAAATTATATAATTTATAGCAGACATATGATATTCTCTCTAAAAAATATATATAAATTTTTTCATTCATATTTAGTTGCAAAATGGAAGCAAATAGAGTGATGGGCAATGGAGCTTGAAATTAGTGGTCATAGGCCCATCCTTTTAGTATTGATTGCTGATGGTTGTTTTGATTTTTTAGGCATTATTTTTTATTGCAAATTTCATGATATATATTATCACATTGTACCAAACTTAAATGCATTTTTTGTAATTATTTCATTTTATACGAAGTCCTATATATATTAGGGTTCATTTAAAAAATATGGTTGACTAGAAGTCTAAATTAGTTAAATGCACCTCATACATAACATGATTCAACAATGCAACTTGGGGTTCATTTCAATCCAAGCAAAAATGAAGAATTTCATCCTGAAAAATTCCAAGTGACCCAGAGTAGATCGTTTGCTATTTATGTATGATGTAATATATTACCTATTGAATTGGATTATAAGGAATTTAAAAGTGTGTTGAATAATAATATAAATAAAGTCTAAAGTCTCAATCTGATAATTTTACTCTATATTCTTTAATATCATTTTCATTATTAACAAATACTTGGTTTTATCATCCTAACTCCTAAAATTCTTCAAAACCAAGATTTATTCACTATAATTTTAGATAGGGCATTTCTAGATGTAGAAAAGTAAATCTGTTTTCTTTGTTTCTTTTATGGATTTCTCATTTATTTTCTACCAACGTAGAATACATTGAAATTTTGAGTCTAAAAGTGCCCAAGGTTAATACTTGAAATATAATTTTTTTGAATTTCCTATACAACTTTGAAATGGTCAAATGCTACAAGCTTAAACTAATAAAAAAATTGGATAGTATAGGTAGAACCTCTCTTAGTGTATGGTGTTGGAACCAATTTTTTTCTTCTAACTAGTGTCCCCTTTGTTGGCCTCACAACACATGTCAACTTGGGGGAGGTACAAACCACTTAGGTTACAACCCTGACAGATCTGGCAAAATTTTGCCAAAAATAAAAGCCTTGGTTGGACTATGTATTAAGATAGGATTATGCATTTAGAGAGGTGTATTGAATGGCCACTTAACATATGTCAACTTCCAACACTACTTTTCAAAAAATATCCTTCAAATTGGCCCCACCTACAAACTCCATTATTGCAAGTTATGCACAAGAAAGGATGCAATAAGAGAGATTCTACATATATCCAAGAGCAATATATAAAAATATTGATATGGGTTGTTACAAGAAACCCTTGTCTTTTTCTTTTGTCTCCTTGTCTTGGACATGTATTTTTTTGCTCATAACTTTTGCATCATATGCTTGTTTTCTATGAAATTTGAAATGAAGGTACATGTGGTAGTTGTAGACATAGAATAATTCTTTTTCTAATTCTCAAAAAATATTTTATTATTTAAAAACTAACTCCAAATGGATGTCTACTTTGATCACTGGAGGTGGGGTAGGGTGTTAGTACTAATTCCAACACAAAAATGTGAATTTGAAGGTAAATATTGGAATACATTGCGGAGATATATAGTTACTTCTACTACAATTACACGAGCTTATGAATTTAAAAAAATAAATAGTAAAGTATCCGCCTTCAACATGTGCTCAAAGTGCACTATCTTTGTGCAAATGCAAAGAACAAATCTTTTTTTCTTTCCAAAGAAGCAAATGGTTGAGAAAAAGCATCTTCAAGTTAGGAAAAATATTTTTTTGAATTTGAATTTTTTGAATTTTTTGAATTTTTTGCTATTTTTCAAAAAAATTAATTATGAAATACTTATATTTTTATATTTTCCATCATTCATTTTTTGTGCATAACTTTCACAAATAAAATTTTCTTAAGCCTGAATTAATCCATAGTTACATGCTATTTTGAATGCTTTACAAATTGTTTGTATATTATTTCATTTATAAAAAAGAATTCCAAAAATCACAGTACTCCAATACTCGGGCAGTTTTGAACCAAAAATGGCAGATGTTTCTTGCAGCCATCCACATTCAAAGGAATTTTTATACTCAAAAATTACAAAATTTAGGAAACTTTTAAAAATGAAAATGAAGCATTAATTTGGTTATTACATTTGTAGCAAGCACACATGTTGTATAAACCTTCTTGGTATTCAAATTTTTGTAGCACAAGTTTCATGAAGATGCATTTTAGAATGTCATGGACATTATATAAAACTAACCTTAATAATTAGAGTTTACATTTTCGGTATTTTCATATAACCTCAAATAATGCACCTTTATCCACCTTCATCTTGATCTTCAAACTAGTTACAGTACACTGTTCATCCAAAATTCATTGAACTGGTGTATGGAACTCTCTCTGTTCAAACTCCCACGCTATGAATTAGTTTTAATAATTTAACCCCTAAAGTCCCAAGGCCATTTTTCCATCAAAACCCACTCAAAACTGCCATTTTTAGAGCAAAGAGTAAAAAACAAAATTTAATTTTCTTTTTCTATATACCGTAGGATCTTGTACTAGACTAGTGTAAGAATGTGTGGAAGAAATTTCAGAAATTTTGACCATGTAGATTGCAAGATATTTGCATTTAAAGTGAAGGATTCTAGTTTTTTTGCACCTTGCTGAACTACATTTGGGGGCTTTGAACCTTTTTAACTTCAAGTTTTTGCTCTAATGATTTTGAATTTCTAATTTTATATGATGAAGAATTGAGTTGAGAATTTAGAAAAAAACAACATTTAAAAGAAACACTTAGTTTTCACTCATTAAAAAATTGTTAAGTAGAAGTAGGTTCAAGATTGAAGGAAAAATTAAATCATTAATAGCTTTATGAATTGAAATACATAGAATTGAAATATACTAATCTCAATGGTGAGACTGTTCTAGTAAGAAATCTTGACCTTTTGAAACTTTTTAAAAAAAAATTTGTCAAAATTGAGTTCAAAAATGAATCCTATAAGTTATTTTTTCAAAAAGATGCTGTAACTGTCCAAAAAATAAGATTGACTGTAATTTTTGCATAACAAATCCAAATGGAATGAATCAAAGCTTCCCATGTAAATAAAAATAAAATCTATATGAAAAAAGTTTTTAAAATTTTTAATTTAAAGTTTTTTTGAGGATTTTTTTCTGCCCACCGAACTAAAATTTGGGCTTTTTGTGCCATAACTTTTGCTCCCAGGCACCGATTGAAATACAAATTACATTTTCGGAAAGCTAATGTGATTCTGTATCTTCACAAAAAGAAAATTCAGAAAATCACAAAAAATATTGAGACCGTAGGAGCCAGCCCGAAATCCATTTTGTCCCCCGAGGGACAATGAGACTTTAGGGGTTAATAGGAGACGGCATTCAGGGTTTACATACTAAAAGCACAAAAAATAGACCCACAGGACCCTTTCGCACCCTGTGTTAGAATTCCAGCAACCTCACTATTGGCCTACAGCAATCTTCGATTTCTCATATTCAGAGAACAAAAAGGTGAGTAAAAGGGTTTTGGATTGAACTTCTTCAAGTTTGCATATAATCTGATGTAGGCCCTGCATGTACTTATTAGGTTACACAAGCCAAACATGATATCTCCAAGGCTTACATACGGTAGTACGATACAATGGACACGCAATTCAGGTTAGGAACGGAAATCCTTGATAAGAGACTTCACCAAATGACAGATCCCCAAGCACAGTACCATACAGATAGCTGTTGGTTTCATTCTGAGGAATATGCAGGACAAGGACCATACAGGCTATGATCCAGGCTATGATCCAGGCAGAATTGCAGAAAGCTTTCAAGTATACCTCAAAGTCTAGATCTACAGACATGTTGAAGGGTGTCAGAACTTTTAGTTCCAAGTGAATTGGCCACAACTCTCGGTCAGAAAAGAGCCAGTTTCCATGTGACTAATCACTTCATTCCACCGAAGACACTAGATCTTGCACAGGAAAGAGCTGAGAGCCCACATGAGTTACAAAAAGGGGAACAAGCACACAATAGTCTGCACAATTGTTGGTAGATTCAACATCCAGAGTTACTCACATGAAAAAAAGAAGCCAGAGAGAATGAGAGTACTCAGATTGTCAGCCGTCACCAAGCTAAAAGTGACGTATAAGTAAGGTGACTTCCCTTCATGTTGACTCACAACCAGGAAACTCATATTACAAAAAAGTCACACGCTCTACTTTTTCGACTTCTTCACTGGAGCAGCAGTCGCTGGAGCCTCAGTAATCTGGGCCGGGGCAACATCGGGAATACCCTGAGCCTGACGCTCCTCCCTCCTGGCAATCTTACGTTCACGGGTAGCCTTGTTCTTAGCACGCCTAGCTTCGAATTGGTCAGAGAGAGTCTTCTCACGGGCCTTCTCAGCCTTGGACTTATGGATACTTTCCATCAAGACACGCTTGTTCTTGAACACATTACCCTTGACCTTCATGTACATGTCGTGGTACATGTGTTTGTCAATCTTCTTGGCATCACGGTACTTGCGCAGCAAACGCCTCAACACCCGCATGCGCCGCAACCACAGCACCTACAGCAACACAAATTCATTCATCAACTGTCAAAATGACCGTATCGTTTCATTCATCAATTGTCAATATAACCATATCGTATCATTCATCAACAATCAATAAAACCAGATGTAGTCTCCGGATAAGTTAATGTCCAAACGATTGTTTCCATCCAGCCGCCAATTATCAGATTACAATCCCAAGCATCATCAATTTTCTGGAAAGTATCACTGTAGGCAAACAATCGCAAGTCTCCGGAGTCATGATGATAACAATAAACCCTAATGTAGAACGTAGGATCCTCAATCGTGCCGCCCTAATCCAGTCGCATTCATGCAAATCAGCATGGTTTACGATAAATGAGCAACCACAGTATTTCAATCGTCGACTCAAACAGGGATCCATTTCTGGACATCGTACATAGTCCGTCAGCCCAATACGCCCATTTCCCTACATGACGTCCAAAATCCTACCTTAACCCTAAACATACGGAATGAATGGTAAAAGTCGACAAAAGCACGCCAATACCATCCTACGAACTCCAGAATCACTAATTAGAGCAGAAGAGCCAGGAAAACCCTAAAATTCCAGGCGATAAATCTCCAATGACAACCAGTAATCCAACTCCACATCAACACAAAAGAAACCCTAAAACCATGAGCATTGCGTGGTTACCTTGGTGGGAAGCCTGGCCTCCCGGGTCCCGCGGCGCTTGCCGTAGCCAGAGTGACGGCCCTTGCGCTTGGCCTCCAGAGCACGACGAGCGCGGGCGCGCGAGTGGATCTTCTGGGGCTTGCGGATGACGAAGCCGTCCTTGACAAGTTTCCGGATGTTCTGCCGGCTGTTGGCCATGGAGATTTCATTGACCTCATTCGGGTCGAGCCAGACCTTGCGCTCGCCGCACTTGAGCACGCTGGCGGCCAAGCGCTTCTGCAGCTTGAGGGACACCATGGCCGCTGCTGCTGCGAGGAATCACAGCGGAGATTTGTGTGGCTATGGCGGACGCGAGGGAGTAAACCCTACAACTCCAAAGAGGGAGGCTGCGATGCCCTCGCCGCCCCTCTTGAGCCAGACTCCCTATCACGGGTCCCCCAATCACCGGCGGTTTCCATTGCTCCCATGCCCCCGACCCGTTTTCGGTTGGCTTTATTTTCTTCATTTCACAGTTATACAAATGTCTCCAATTACGGAGTATAATAGTGACTAGTGTGCCCTGTGCCGTTGCCACAACCAAAATAAAAGTAAAAAGTACTTTTCTAAGTTTTAAAATCATAGTAAACTCATAAAAACTTTGAAATTCAATAACTTTTACATTGTAGGTTCAAACACATGAAATAAAGTCCGTGAACCCCTCCTCAAAGAGAGCTTTTCAGTAATACCAAAAATGCGGCTGAGGGATGCACGTTTCCAAAGATCTCATTGTAACAAACAAAATAAAACAAAAATGCCTTAATTTGAGTATTGGTACAATTGATTGAAAGCATAAGAGATTTATGATAATTCTCAAATTGTAAATTTAAACGTTGAGATGGTGATATCAAAATTGTCCCAATTTAATTAGTTATCATCTACTTTTATTTTTTTATGGGCCCCGTTGGAAACGCTGACGCTCCCAATGGGGCGAACTGCGGCGCAGGGAGGGGAACGGGGAGATCGGGGAACGGGGGGAACTTCGCGCGGCGCGAGGAAGAGTTGAACACGCCATTTCCGACGGAGTATTCGATCCCCGTCTTTGTACCGAAGCTTTATATCCTTCCTCATTTGTAGTCTCTTTTAGTGCTTCGTTCGCAATGACACGAGTGTCTACGACACGAGCCTAGAGCTTGGTGACCACTGGTGAAGGAGTTTTGCGCGGCATGCATTTTCGATGAGTATGTTCGACCTTGCTCCAATATGCTGTTTGTTAAATAGACGTTCATTTTCACATGAGTTCTGCGTTTGGGATATTTCTAAATGAGAAAGATTGAGTTCTCAAGTTCTGTTAGGCTTGACTCATCTGTCTGGCTTACAGCTGCACGAGCAGGACGATGTTGAGCAACATCTGAATTGAAGTGATGGCATTCTGCATTCGATCAGAGGCAAAGTAAAAATGGAGTCAGGAGCTGTAAGTTGTTTGCCGTGTTGCCCCGTCGTTCATTAGATTTCTCATATTCAGTTCCCGATGTAAAAATTCCCGGTGAGTCCCACTTTTTCCGGTGTGTCGTACACGACGTCTCACTGGAAAATTGCACTACATAATCAAACTGCCAAAAATTTCGTGCATGCATGCACCTAAAGTGATCGGTACAGAGAGAGATATATAGTGATCTACCAAATATCACACTCCTACATATTGGTTAAAATTCTTGAAGAACTACTCTCTGCCGCTTAATCGTGTGAAAAGTTCCATAATTGCTTACCAATGGAGGAATGGAGGAATCTGGGAGTCTGGGCTCAAGGAGATTTTGGCATTGCAGTAGCACCGTTGTCCCATAGTGCTTGCCTCTAGCTCCCACTTGCTTGTATGCTGCCACCGCCTTCAGCGCTGCCGCATTGATCACTCCATGAATGGATAACTCTCGGTTCTTACATTCATGTGCACAGTTACGATGCAACATTGCATCAATTCACTTCTGCATGAAAATGATCATACCTACGGTATATTTCGGAAAAAGGGCGAACCCCTCGTACCCCTTCTAGCTTTAATTACCACATTAGAAGCTTACAATGGATGTAATCTTGTGTAGGCGAATACAAAAAAACTGCACATGGCCGGAGCTACCATTTACATAAAGTTAACATGTTTTAAGTGCATACCACATTTACTTGTCTAAGCGGCTGATTGATCATCAATGATCCACACACATTTCATTTTAGAATAACAAGGGATCAACGAACTCGAATTTGGAATCAGAGAATAGAAGAAGACAATGGAACAAGTCGGTAGGTGTAATGAATCCTTGGCCACTGCACAGGCCTTTCAAACAGGGGAAAATGTACCTTCAGGAGCAGGTTCGTGGCTTCAACAGACAATGCACCTCGAAGAAGCTTCGACTCCCGGACGCTGTCCGTGTCTTCAAAGGGAAGATACGCACGACGACGCGAAACCAAGCCATAGCCCATCACATCCACGCCGTGAGCCCAAAAAGGCTTATTCGTCTAAACCGGAGGAATTCCATCTTCCACACTCGGCAAGCTCACAATCTCCTCGGAAACTTTGAGGTTTTCCAGACCTTCTATCCGGCCTCCCGATCTCGTATGAAGAGAGCTCACAATGTGCTTGACAATAGTGGCAGTACTCGCCATGTCAACCGCAGCGGCGTGCGAACGAAGCACTAAACTATTCTCTCAAGGTTGCAATGCAAAGGGAACAATGCCACGTTGTACTGTACATCGCTTATCCACCTTAACCAGAATTAGTTTCCTTGTAATTTGGATGTGACAGTCTCATCCTGTTCAGTACCAGGTCGAGGGAAAAACGAAGACTGAAACTGTATGCTTTTGAAATTGATTAAAGCTCTCCACCAAGCATCACCATCGTAGACTGAAATGTACGGACTCTTATTGGTTTTGTGGGGTTTTTGCAGCACCGGCGCTATGACATTTATGCACCATCAAGTCGTGTGGAACCTCCTCGAACTGGATTTGGGAAGTCTTCATCTTTGTAATCGTCAGCGGACATTATTACTCTGCTATCAATGTACCCAATGTGCGTTTCTAGATAGTTCTCCTGTTTAGGATTTTCAAAAGATAATAGCCAAGTAATTTATGGTATGTGGTTGTAGAAGTTCGTTTGTGATTCAAAGCATAAGTGCATTTTCAATTGTGCAATGCCTATGCTTATTAATTTAAAATTATTATTTATCGAGGGTCTTTTGAGTATTTTTGGATTGTTTGCAAGAACTGTTCCTTTGTTGAAGGGTTAGGTCCCCAAAACGTAACATCTTGGCAATTCATTCACGAATCTCGGATGAATGGATCGAGTGGTGCAGTCCTCGGCGTATGCTTGCTGAGTTTTAACTTGCTGAGTGACCTTGACAAAGGGCCATCGCCATAGGCCCCGAAGTTAAGGAGAAGCGCTTTACAAACGTCTCGAAGTGAATGAAGCACAATGTGATGCAAATGGCCTTTGCAAGGGTCACTAAAAAAGGTAAAATTTTGAAAGCTTGTGTTGCCGACACCATAGCTCGAATCATTCACGTGGTTCTAAAATGAGTATGTAGGCCTTCCCCAAGGTGAAGTTTTGTCTTTCAATGTTTTTAGAGAAAAGTATGTGTGCCCTATTACTTGTGCATCTTAGTCTACATATTGGAAATTGGGTTGAAAATACATGAAAAAAAAATTTAACAACAAATAATCTCATATTCATCTTAAAATAAAATATGAAATGGAAGGTGACATGTGTTGAAATAAAATTAAGATTTGTCAAGATCAATGGTGAAAATGTTCTAGTAATCAACAAATATCCATGATGCATTGAATACTTCAAAAATTCATAGCAAATATTTTGTCAAAAAAAACATATTTTCAATTGCTCTCACTGTTTCTCACACTTGTATTATTGTAAGAAAAAAAATTTAAAAATTAACAACCACATGAGGTCAAACTCCTAATTTTGACCACAATGGGTTGTTTTACCTTAATTCCACAAACTTAAGCTTCAAAAATATGAAACAACTTGGGTTATGGTAGAACGACCCATTACCAATCTGCCATCAATAACCAACCTACAAAGTGCGGCTATTTCCAACCAAGGTTGGTATAGATTCCAACTATAGTTTGGGATGTGATTTTTCTCTTTTGCATGGTTGGCATTATAAAGTCATGACACACGTCCTAATATAGTGAGCAAGAAAGTAGGAAGCAATGAGTGGGAAAATATTTATGGAATGGTCAAAATTGAAAGACTCTATATCTTGGATATGGGGTGAAGACAACTTTTGGCTTCCAAAATTCATAGTAAATTTAATTTAAAGAAAAAAATCATGAAAACTTAGCAATGTCCATCATTTCTATCTTCCTACAAGGCTGTAAATTCACATTGCCTTCTACTGTTCCCAAACATATGTGGAGTTGCTTAAGTGCTCGACTATAGGTGGTTCAACCATAGATGCCAATTCCACTTCTCTTTTAAGGAAAATTTACTGAAAAATATTTCAAGAAGTTTCACCTCTCCAAAACTCAATTCCAGCCCTCATGTGATCAATTTACTACCTTATTTACAGCACAAAATAGGGTTAAAAAATGTTGTTTTCAGCCTTAATCTTTCAGGAAGATCATTTTGGGATGAAGAGAGTATTATTTTGCCACTGAAAATGCATACAATTTCACTTATTTTGGAGACGGGAACCATCCACACAAATATGGAAACTTTCCAATTAAATTCAGTCTCTCACATCCACAAACATTCATCGGTAAGATTGTTGAAGGACGGGCAAAGAAGAAGGGTACTAGGGGGAACCGGGGATCCGGGTATGTGCCGGGTGTATTAGGTTGTGGTATTTGGGGGGTTTGGGACCTAATCAAGGTGACGATCGTAGGGCGAGGACTCCAAAACAGGGCTTTTTTTTTTCGTCTTTCTGGTGCCAGATTGCACCAGAAAAAATAATCTAGCTAAAAGCTTTGAAGTTTTACTAATATTTCAATCCTTATAGAACTACATTATAATCAAAGATAAAATCAATGCAAAGTGAACATTTTAAGTAGCGATTTTTGTAGCTCATGAATTACAATGTTCATAGTATTTACAAATATATCATATTTAAAGATAGGTTTACTCGTAGAAAATTGCAGCCTTATCAACGCACTCAGAAGTCAATCAAAAGTTATCCAATAAGGTAATCAACCACTTGGCACACTTTCACATTTCTAATTTTATACAAATATGTAAATATTCTTAAAACATCATATCCAACCATTACACAGGACAACAACTTACTAAAATATCTCCATACATTAGGATTCACATCTATTAGCATATATTAGGATACATTATCGTCAATTTAAACTTGACATGTACAACATAGCTCACTACCTTAATAATAATTAATCCTATTATTAGTCTATATTATATTGTACATTTCATTTCACTGGATTAAAGTCATCTACAGTGAGCTTTCTAGGTAATATAACATATTTTTTCTCTGTAACTCTAGATAACAGGACATAAGTTAGTCCCGGTGTAAATGCATCACGGATATCAATAACTACTCCAACAATATGTTACGGAGTGGGTAGATAGAAGAAAAGCTTTTGCTAGTAAATTTGGAGTGGATCCATGCCCCGGCCATTGTAAAGTACTATTCGATATTTATGATATTGAACATAGTACAATGGAAAACACAATTAGCAAAACACAAGCACGGAAGATGTTAAGACCAATGCTTCCTGGCGAACTATCTACTTTCCAAGCTTACCAATTTAAAGTTACTTACAACCTCGATGATGATGATTGGAAGAAACTCTCGTTTGAGCAGGCGCAAGTATTAATTCAAGGAATGAAGGACTCGATTTTGGCGCCGGCAGTACAAGACACAAGTCCCACTGTCTTTGCATCAAATTCTACCCAACAAGAGGAAGAAGTTCAAGGGTTTCAACATTGCCCTAAAAGATCTAGACATTAAACATAAAATTACTAGTCTTTTTCAAATAGTCTTTTTTGAGTTGTTTTGTTGTTATTTTCTTGAAACTAATATAAAAAAACAATTACTACTTCATACACATCCCCTATTTCAATGCTAATGTTATCTTTTCATTTACAAACTATGGTATTCAATGCCTCTATACGAAGCAAGGAATTACTAATAGACAGATCTGTACTTTAATTTGCACTTAAATGAAAATGTTAGTGTTTGTCAAATCACTTGATTAGAATGTTCTGAAACTCTGCTTTTGCAGCTCATATTGCGCCTCTGCTCGATCATCGAACTGGAGGTCGGAGTTCAAAGAGGAAGAGCATACTGACCTAATTCTGAATTTTCTTCTTGAAAAATCTCGAGGATGGAAAACCTCAAGAATGAGGTCTCTGTTTCTGGACATCTTTTCAGAATGTGATACATCATTCTGCTGGTCACTTAGTGCTCCTTGCAATTTGGGAATATGCATGATCTGTGGCTTCTTTCCCTGCAGCGTATGCGCTGCACCTCTAGCATGCTCTCTTGGCTTGCAAAGTTGGGCGTTCTTTCTGTTGCATTGATTGACTCTGAGTCCGATTCTTATCTGGCTTGAAATTTCAGCTTAGCTTTTCAGGTATCAATTAATTTCGGCAGAGCAGGCTGATGTCAAGACGAAGACAGAGAAAGACTCGGTGCTAATTAGTATGTTCATACTCCACCTATTTCCTTCGTTCAACAGCCTGAAAGGAGCTTGCTGTAAGGGTCTGCTCATTCCAATGAGGTGAAGACGTTGAATGTCTGCGAGATTAACATATCTTGAGTGAAGAAGCTGCCGCAAATGGGATCCTCATCTGCGTCCTGTGTGGTGGAGCTAATGTGAAGTCACCAGTCACTATACAGCAAGGGAGGGGTTCAAACTTCATGGGTTGATTAACTGAATAAAAAAACTTATTATTTAAAATTATTTTTGTACGTGATTCTCAAGGGCCCACACGACTTGTTCTTAATATAAAAAAATATCACTGAGTACGAACTCAAGACTTCAAGAGGGAAATTATTTTTGTACTGTACGTGAAGGTTTGACCTCTAACCATTCACAAGATGACACATGGCACTTTTTTACAAAATGACTTCATTTATGCCAAATTTGACCTCCACATAGGATACCTTTCAAACATATTTTCAAGAGAGAGAGAGAAGATACTTTTCTTGTCACCCCTGTTCAGGGCATTTTCTATTTTTCCAAGGCTCACAATTCCTCACGTGTACCTGTTTTGCATTTCATTCAAACTTGTATCTCCCAAAACCATCCTATACGTTCTTGACATGCATTTACTTCGTAAAAGAAGTAACACTTTCTCAAGACATTTCGGCAATTTTTCAGCAACTTTTCTTGATATTAAACACAGAGAGCTACCACAATTCTGCAAGATTGATTAAAAAAGAATCCGCACATCTGTTATATCATTCTAATCACACATGTTTTCCATGTCGATCATACATGACCGGGAGGGAGGGTGGGAAACCTTTCAATTCTGTATAGCGATCTAGCAAGGTCTGTTTTACTTATTATCACTATCAATCTGAGTCCGATCATCTTAGATCTACTGGTTCCATTGTGTTGCAGAGTACACAGGCTATGGACGCATACCATACTACACAGTCAATTCATCCCGCAAGAAATTGACAGTACTTATGCAGTCTATTTGCATTTTGAGCATCTAACTGAGCTCACTCGCAAGAACAATGTAAAATATCACAAGTGAAACCCAGAATTGCTAGAGTTGTTGTTCTATATCCGAATCTTGAGCAAGCATGTCTCACTTGTGCCCATGCCCCCAACACACACACGTGAGTGTTAGTAAGACGCACAACAAGTGTCTACAACATGCTTGCACTTTGTTATCAGGGCCAAAGATTAGCATACATACCATTCCAACAACCAAGCAAGATTAGCTTTCTCACACACACTTTCAGTATAAAGAATTTCATCTCTCCATTGTCTGTGACACGGTGCAAGAACCTGTGTCACCATGCCACTGTCTATGTCGGTGTTGCAACACAACCGTTTGCTGGATCGTACTCCAGGAATCAAAGATCGCCGCAGGTACGCATAACGTCGTTCCTGCATGAATCGTTCGTGTAGTGGCAGAGAAGAAGGTCCTTCGAGAAGCCATTCCGTCTACATGCCTCACGACTCCTTCAAGGCACGATACCCGAAGTCCGTTCCAGCTGTTTTTAGGGTTGTACCACCTCTCATACCCTGTGCAGCTCCTATAGTCCGGGTAGGTGCCGGATACTATCATATGGAGCAGGTATCTGTACCACTATATCGATTTGCCACTGGTGTATCTCATGCTGAGACCATTCTGCAGCATTTGACTTCTGCGTGAACAAGTTTTTTTTGAGAGCTTGGCATTTGTTTCGTCATTCACGAAGCTTTCATTCTGACTGTGTTGCACTATTTCAGAAAAGCTTTGTTGACATATTTGCTCACCTTGGACTGGAGAGAGAGAGAGAGGAAAACAATACAAAAAAATGTTTTGAATGCATGCAAACTACAACAACAATTACTTAGTAATAGAACAAAGACTAATTATTATTAAATGATCGATTCAATTGATTTTATTTTAAGTCTTATAATTCAAATGAGGCCAGATTAATAATTACTTGGAGGAATGCAAATCTCATTTCATGTGCCAATCAATCAATCAATTTGGAAACTTTGTATGTGACTAATGTATAAAAATCTAATAAAAAATCATTGGTTCAATTTGTTTCTTTTAGTTCTTTAGGGATTAATTACAATAGAAATGAGTTTTTGGCATTGAAAGACAACTACTCTTAAAAGTAATAAAATACAAAAGCAATTGCTTTCATGTCATTAAAAGTTTTGTATATCATAGTTTCTTGGAATAATGATCCAAGTTGGATGTGTGAACATGAGTTTTTTCACAATCTTGATTAGATGAGACAAGTGCCTTCTACTTTTGCTGGGGGTTTTCAATTGTCACATATCATCTCAAAAATAACAAATATATTAGTGTTTATTTTCATTTATAGGAGTCACATGCACAAAAATAAATGGCCAGTTTTTCAATATAATTTTTTTGTTTTGTTTTCAAAGAAGATGGATAACAACTTTCACTAATTCCAAATACTCTTGTATAATCAAAAAATTACTAAAAATGAATATGTACATGAGCATCTAAACTTGAGAACTTTATAATACTTTCAAGATGTGAGAGAATGAGTACCACAATATTAAGGCCCTCCCGCGTGGCATTCATGTGCTGAAAGAACATCTAAAATACTACTACATTCTTTGACATTCTTCATTTCCTTTGTATAGAAGGGTAGGAAAAATGCTATAAAACTTCACATTCTTCTTTGTCACAAGTTTAAAGGATATTCGGAATACCTAAATATTATGAGTTGATTTTAAATATCAATGCCCATCTATTTTAATGGCACAATAAGCCAAAAAATGGAAGCTTGTAGGCAACAAAAAAGAAATAACAAAAATAATCCCCTCCCTAAAATATTATATTTTTATCTACATGTGAAGCTTTGATTCATTCTATTTGGACTAGCAATGAGAAAGTTATGAACAATCTTGTTTTGGGGGCAATCTAAGCATCTTCTTCCAAAATAACTTAAAAGATTCATTTTTGAATGCAGTTTTCACTCTTTAAAAATAATATTGTTTGAAAAAGCTGAGTATGCTTTCTAGAACAATCTCATAGCTGGGATTATTGTGTTTCAATTCCATCTTAGAGCTATTAACAATTTAGTTTTTTTATTCAATCTTAGTCTCACTTCTACTTAATAATATTTTAAAGAATGAAAATCAAGTGATAATTTATTTTTCTAGAATTTAAATTCAATTATTCATCATAATTTTAAAAAAATTCAAAGTTTGTAATGCAAAAAATTTCCACAAAATTAATGGCGGTCAAAGTCATCTAAACTTGCAAGGTTTTATTTAGAAAAAGTTTCTTTTTTTCCAACTTTGAATGCTAATATCTTCCAATCTAAGGTAAAACAACCCATTGTGGTTAGAATTAGGAATTTAGCTTTATGCTGTTGTTGAAATTTTTTAATTTTTTTTCTCACATAACAAAAAGTTTGAGAAACAATGAGAGCAATTGAACTTATAAATATTTTTTGACAAAGTATGAATTTGCAATTATTTTTTGAAGTGTTCAGTGCATCATGGCCCCAAAGAGACTATAGACTATCCTAAAGTCAACAAAATCTGAATCCATGATGCTCATCTTATTCACCTAAAGCAGTTATAATATTTTATAACATAGAAGGCCTAAAAAGTCAATTTTTATAATGAATTCACACTGAAAAGTTGAATGTTCCTATTGAGGTTACTAATCATTCTATAATTGTCATATAAGACATGCATTATGATCCAAATTGTACATACTATCTTCCCCATAATGGGATCATTTCCTAGGTGTCCACTATGGGGTCATTTGACCACAATGGGTTGTTATACAGTCAAACTTCATGAAATTTTTACCACATGATTTGAAACAAGTCAAGCACCAGATCTTAGGATTAGATTCAAAGAAAAATATATTTTTTGTTTTCTTGGAAGAATACAATAGAAATGGTAGTTTTGAGTATTTTTTAATAAAAAGATGGCCTTAGGATTTTCATTAGATGTTTTTTAATTCTTCTAGAGGGCCATTTCAGGCCTGTTTCTAATGCTAGAAACTAGCCATTGTTATCCAGAATTAAAAATAAAATAAATAAATAAAATTTAAAATTAAATGAATAAATAAATATTATTTTTTGAATTAAAGTTTTTTTTAATTATTTTCTGATGTGGTAGTAGTTCTATAACCTTACACTATTGATTTTGGACTGATTTGGCATAATTCCCACGTTCCCATCAATCCGGGAACTTGTAGCCTTTTAGGACCCTCAAATCTCATCTAGTGAGGGTTTAATCCGTAAAGTCTAAAGTCCCTATACATGACTCTTGGGATTTCAGGTAGACTTGTATGATTTCAATTTTTGACATTATTTTTTAAAACTTTTTTTGAAGATAGAAAATTAGATTAGCTTTATGGAAGTATAATTTTTATTTCAATTGGTGTCTGGGACAGGGTTGCTAGCAGGCGAGCTTGGAGCGGTGAGTTGGTGAGCTTGTGAGCTGTGAGCGGGAAAAATTTAATTTGAAAAATTAGTGTAAAGGACCTATGACCATGGATGACATACGTAGTGCAATGTGAAAAATATAAGGTTTTTGTTTGGATGTTACGTGCCTATTTGTATTTATTGACATTTCTTTCTAGGCAACAATAGTGAAATATGAGGGCTGTAAATAAAGTGAAGCAATTAAAAAAAATAGGAAATGAAAAATATCTGAGATGTAGCCATAAAACACACAAATCCAATCATAATAAAAATGAAATAGACAATAGTTTGACCCAAGAAATTTATCAACCTCATGAATCTAATTTGCTAAGAACTCAGGTGCAGATTCGGAACTCGTAGATGATTCTGAGGACTCTCTACCCTTGGATGCAGACCCATCTATGTACTGCATATGTTTAGAGCATATGTGTCTTTACGGCGTTTTGCTTTGGAGCAACCAAACTCCGCGAAGGCACTTGCCATTTGCTCGGCATAGACCGGAAGGTCAAAAGGCTTCTCCGGACTAATGAGAAGACTTGGTTTTGGGGTAATAGCACCTGCTGCCATCAATCGTCGATCCCTGCAAAATGAACAAAATAATGTTAGGGTTTTGAAATGTGAGTCACCATGTTATGAAAGATTTTAAAAAGTGCCAACTTACTTACTAAATTTTCCCTTGCGAGCGAATTTACGAGGCACCACGGGCATATCATCCGGATCTTCTAAAACCACCTCCATCGACACCGGCATTGATGCTGCCACCACAGTCCCTGTTGACTTCCTCATCGGCTTCAAGATCGCGTTATAAATGTCCCTATTCCCCTCCAAGGCCACAATGTGGCGACCGGTGCCACAATAAGCTGTAATGCATGCACCTACATGCAAAAAAATTGAAATACCTTAGTTCCTTGATTAGATTTGAAGATTACAATTAAAATGTAATATAATTTAATTGAGCATTCACCTGTAGATGCAGTGCAATCCAATATCAGATCTCCTTCGATGCTTGTCGCTTCAAGGAGGATTGTAAAAAACCTTGGATCTTTTTCGCGCCCGCCTCGCCATGGCTTTTCTCCATTCATCGCCATGTCATCCGGATGGGTATAGTTCATCAACATGTCATCACATGCTATGTCAACACCAGCCTTGATCATGGTGTTAGTGCGCTTGAAAGAGAATTTGAAATTCCCTTTGGCGCCAAGGTCCTTGACAAGGAGGGTGATTCCAAACTTTTGTGTCTACAGGAGCCAAGCAAAATGGATATTAGAATGCATTGAATGTTAGTAGAGCACAAAGTGAATTGCTCATGAAAGCCCCAAAAAATCTGAATGAAATTTACCGTCTTTGTTTTGCCTACAGCCGAGGTCAAGTGCGTACGGTTCATTCCCATCCACTCCTTCTTCTTCACCATCTGGTATGTTTCACACACTCCAGCAATGTCCTCCTTCGCTTTGATGCTGTACGAGTGAAACACTATGATGCATCCGTCGTCTTGTAGATGCTCGGTGGCAAAGCTGCATGCTGATTGGAGGGCCTCAGCATCTTCGTTTGCATTCCATTCCGGCACTTCGTCTGCTGGAGAAGAGACCCCTGGCACGGGCAAGTTCTCTGGGCAATCAATAAAAATGACGTCCACCCTTGGCTTAGCGTTTGTCACCCCTTCGAACTTGCGAGCTTTTCCAGCTGACATAGACTGCAAACATGTCATGCATTAAAATTGAGAGAATGAATACAAACAATGATAATGTCACTCCAAAAAAATAAATCATTTATTACTATGAAGAGAAAGATGGTCACCTTTTTCAAAAAGACAAGGACGTCTTTGTACGAAGTCGGCTTCTTCTCCTCCATGTCAACCACAAGGTCTTCAATCGAGACGTTGAGGATTAAATCCTCGGTCTTCACCACATCATCCTCTGTGAAGACCATCGCTTGGGTCACGTGAGTAATGACATCTTCCGTGAGCTGCGATAGAGTGGCCTTCCGCTTCCCTCCGCTGACAATTTCCAAATCATAATCCACTATGAGAGATGGTGCTTCGTCCTTCTTCTTACCCTTGCCCTTGGCTTCATCATCCTTCTCTTTCTCCGCCTTCTTTGCTGCTCGCTCAGCCTCCCTCTTTTCCGAGGTTTCCAGTTTCACTTGCGCTCGTGCTTCTTTCTTTTTGTCATGAGCATCTCTCTTCCTAATGGCCTTTGTTCTTGCTTTATCATCCAGGCCGGCAAACTCGTCAATGTCCAAATCGACAGCACCTTTGCCATCCAAAGATCTCCTCAATTCTACTTCTGAAGGAGGAGTGAAGGCCATTGTACAGTCCAAATACCATCCTCCACTGCTGAGATGATCTGTGGTGTAGGTGCGTAGCTGATGCGGACTGAACATACAAGCCGTTGAGGTGCGGTCAAGAAATGACGATATGAATGGAGGAAGGTCCAAGCGAGAAATGGCCCCTTTGGCTTCAAGCTCTAATTTGAAATAACTGCAACACAATTACAGTTCTCCATAAGAAAAATATTACGAGGACAATAAAAGACTAACTAAAATATTAGAAGGACAATCCAAGTAAGGTTGAACAAGGTTTATACCCTCACTTTGTCTCTCACAAATTATTTCACAAACACAAGTGTGTAGAACCATAGCAACAATTTTAAGTTCTTATTCGAAGTGATGAAAGACAAATTACATTAGTACTTGATAGTGAACTACATTTTTATAGAAATAAGTTCAATGTACTTACTGGAAGAGAACTCTACGAACTGTGGAGTCTGAACCTTCGTGAGCCACAAAAGACTCTCCCTTCTTGAAATAGTTTTGTCCCTTGAAGTACGTCATGAAGCCATGATCCCATATTTTCTGCCTCCATCCTTCAATGTACTCTGGCAAATACTGTGGCTGCTGCGATACATTGTAATTGATGTTGATGTTGTCTTGCCTCACCACTGAATCGAAGTACTCCACAGCTGCATCTTCGATCTAAAAAAAATGCCAGACTATGAAATTCCATAATTTCGGATATGACAAAGTTTTTTCCAAAGTCATGAATCAAACATTCAATACGAACCATCAACAAATTCAATTACATGAACATAAAAAATATTGCTCACTTACGCCTGCATACCAAACGCATTTGGCAAGAAAAGGAGAAAGGTAGTTTTCGGAAACAAGCTTCTGTGGGAACTTCCTCGCTTCACGAGATGGAGCAGAGGAGTTCTACCACTTCAAAATCTTGATCTTCTGTGCGGCTGTCATGTTGCATGTGGCTACCATCTGCAACTTCTCCAAGGTCATTTCGGGAACCTCATTCGTGCTCCAATGCCTCTCCACGTACACCAATAGAAGATCAATTTCCAACTAAACATAACATGTGGAAAATGTAAATCACTCAATTTTGAGAAACTTTACTCACTTGTTCTAGAAATCCAGGCCCATTTGCAGGATTCGCCACCGCCAACAGTTTGCCCATCTTCACACTCAAATGTTTAGTTCTCTCTTTTGCTCCAGCCTTCATGGCAAGTGCCAAATCTTCTGCCTTCCTCTCACTTTCAGGCGTGACCTCGGTATACTTCCGCACAGCAGCATCTGCGGCTTGAGAAATGTCTTGATACACAAGCACCCCAATTTTAGGTAATCACCTCATAAGATTCAAAAGCATGAGAAGACAAGGAATGTGAACTCTCATGTGAAACAAAATATCTTACCCGAAAAAGAAATGATGTGAAGACCTGCACTGGTATGGAGTACCATTTCTTGGAAACAGTGTTTTCAAGACATCTCTTCCTCTCTGACAACCTAAGCAGATCAGCAAATCTCTGAATTGGCAGAAGTCCATACTTCTGAACTTGATACAGAGTGTGTACCAAGTTAGTCTTGACATGGGAATCTTCAACCGATCTGAAATGAAACCAGTATTCAAATAAATAATTTTTGCCTAAATCTTCTAAAGATATATAATAAATCAAAATTAAAAATAAAACAAAAAATACAAAGATAACTCACTTGTTGATGTCATGCATCACTTGCATGACAACTTCAATCCAACCTTTGGTGTCCAACACTATACAATCGACGGCACAATGCCATGTTGGATCCAATGCGTAGCACCTGCCAATCAAGTTCATCCAAGCAATCCGACGGTGGTTTCCATCGCATATGTAGAACTTCAAGTTCTTCATGAACTTGAGCTCGGGTCTGGACTCCACATACTTAGTGAAGACTTCATTTTTTTCTTTCTAGAGTGCATTCCACTCGCTCATCTCAGCCTCCGTAAATTCTGAGCTTTCTCCTTGCTCATTTGACGTTGAAACGTAGAACACCGCTGCTCCATCACGATATCCTCTAGCAAATTCTTGCTCTAACTTTTTGATGTCGCAAGAGAGTGTAGGCCGAACCATGGGCATGGCTACAAGCCTACACAATGGAATGTATAGGCGAAAGAGTTCTTCAGGCTTCATCCGCAAGCCACGGAGCGTTTCCACCGAATCTCCTTTGTGAATACGCCGCAGATCGTCTTCCAGCAAGCCCTTTTCTTCCTCGTCTTCAACACTATCCTCCTGCATGAACTCGCCTTCTTCTTCTTCGTCCCCCTCTTCAATCTCCGGCTGCATAGTATCATCCGTTCCAGGAGTCTCTCGAAGAGTTTCTTCTTGTGTTTCTTTGACTGGCGATATGTCCATCTGCATATACAAATTCATGTATGATAAATTTAGAACTCATGATCATAAACATGTGAGACGAATGATGTAAAGCATTCACTTGAGTTGAAATTCACAATGCTTTGCTTATGCCAAAAAAATACGAATCTTTAATGATAGATAGATAGATAATTGCATACATGATTGAAAAAATGATTGCCTTCATGGGGCATTCTAATAACATGCTGCTCAAGAAGATCACTACCAAGACATATCCTATCCTACCACGTCCACTTCATTGTCCTCATCTAAATCTGAGCTAAGGATGATGACCTCGTCAGAATAAACCCTACCATTAAGCGGGCACTCACACATAGACTCACATCCACCCTCAAACTGAGGACTACACGGAGAGTTAGAGAGCTCAATAGTAGAGGAAAATTCTGTATTAGAGCTCTCTGGTGACAACCACCAAGGGACAGGCTCACGTGTCTGACTAACACGGTCGCCCTCAAAAGCATCTGCCACTCGCTCAACGGCATCCATGATGTCTGCAAAACTCACCAATGTGTCCTCCTCATTACTTGAGTCGCTTGAGAGGTCCACGCCTGGTTGAGGCCACTTCTTGGTATTTGAAGGCGCACCTATCTGAAGGGCTGGGAAACCCTTTATCTCAGGTGATTTTGGGGTCCCCAAAGTAGCTTTTGCACGCTTGCCTTTGCGTCCCTCCACCTACACAAGAACAAAGTAAGAATTAAATTAATTGATCATCTGGATCTAGGCATCATATGTCTCAATGTGAACGCCTATGACATTGCAAAATCGAATTCAAAATTTCAATAGGGATATGGTAAAGAATCTAGTTTGTGGGGTAGCTCAAGAAGTGCCAAGAAGGACCGTCGGATAAAACGGACCCATTGAAAGTATAGTTAGGTACCCCTCAAATAATATTTTTGGATTGTCGCCCATCCAATGACAAAAATAATAGGAATTGAAGGAACATCAATTAGGGTATCGGATATCAGGTGTTCCCCCTGGAAACTCTCCCTCAGGGGTACCTCGAGGATTCTTTCTTACAGGGTATCAATTTACGGGGTACCTTGAGGTACCCAGGAAATACCCGTCGGATCCGAAGGACCTTTCCTGGGTATCTGTAGCTACCCCAAAAACGGGTCCTTGTGACTGACCAATTTCGAATTATCTAGAACGTGAATGAAGAATATACAAAACAATCTGCTTATGGAAAAAACGAGTAATCCCACCGTCAAATTATGTAACAATATTTTATCTAAATTTGATAATATCACAATATATCATCGCCTAAGACTTTGCTGATTTCGTGAGTTACCTGTTTACCTTCTCTCTGAGATTCCATGGCAGTTCCCAGAGATGCATCATTTGCCTGCATTGTATAGAATTTGGAATCAAATATGTAAACAAAAAACCCAGAAACTTTGCAAATATATCGAGGGAAAATCCGATTTGGTCTCACTATCTTGGAAATCATGGCTTCACCGTGCCCTCGCGGAGCTCAACATGTAAATTCGTCCTTTGTCTGTCCTATAATCGATCAAGTGCTAAATTTTTTTTTACAGAACCGCTGAAGTTGCCAGTTCCATGGGTACCTCATGCCACCAGCTAAGACTGCGTCGGATCTGACGCCCATTCGGTGGCTTCTTGTTGGTACCCCAGAAATCGAAAGACACGTTAAATGTTTCCAAGAATCCGACTACAAGTATTGACCATTTGAGACTCCTTGATCCTCGTCAAGTACCGGAGAAGTGAATAAAGCTACACCAGAATCTCGATCATCACCAAAAACTTTATTTCAATCTATGAAATGAAATATGCTTGGGACTAGAATCGACAGGTTGCAGAAGCGAGCAGAACTAACTAGGGATATGATTTTGCTATTGAATGGAAGTCAGAGGCGATTCAACTTATGAAGAAAATAAAACCTATACTCATTTGAGCTCGAACCTCGGAGGAATCTTCTTTGTTAAAGAAATATTGAGACGCCAGTTGCGGTCGGAAACGAAACAGATCGTCACCAAATTTGTTTGTAGTTCCAGTTGGTGGGGTAGTAGCAGCCACTTGAAATAGTAGCGTCGGATCCGACGCCTGGTTCTTGGCTACCTACTACTACCCCAGAAAAGGGGACCGCTGACATTCCAACTTCACATTTTGAATGACAGGTTCGGTATGAATTTGAAGAAAGCACTCCCAAGACAACGACAACAGCGTTGCAATCACGTTCACATGCCACGCACAAACCCGAGACACGTCAACCCGAGCGTCGCACAACAAGGCCCAAGCTTCTCACCTGACGCGCGACACTCACCGGCCGGGAGCCTCGTTGCGGACGCGCCACGCATGATGCGGCAGACCACGCACAAACCCGAGCGACGCACCATTCGCGCGCCACGCAAGACCCAACCCGAGCGACGCACCATTCGCGCGCCACGCAAGACCCAAGCTTCTCACCTGACGCGCGACACTCACCGGCCGGGAACCTCGTTGCGGACGAGCCATGCGTGATGCGGCAGACCACGTACAAACCCGAGACATGTCAACCTGAGCATCGCACCACAAGGCCCAAGCTTCTCACCAGACGCGCGACACTCATTGGCCGGAAGCCTCGTTGCGGACGCGCTACGCGTGATGCGGCAGACCAGGCGGGGAGCGGAGCGCGCAGCACGAACATGGCACTCATAACCACAAGCTTGACAGATGCGTGAAACTCCCAATGTGCGCAACCTCGTTCTCACAAAATTCTAGCTTCAAGCGACCAGAAAGCCAGGGTCCTTGCAGCCCGAGGGACCCGACGAGCAACTACGTTCTCAAGTCAATCATCACTCGCAAAATTTTGTACCATTGAATCGAATCCTACGTTTGTCACTATTGATATGTAAATACGTTTGAAGCATACGCATGTTCTGAGACAGACTCACACGGCAGGTCCAAGTGCAGGTGACAGAACCCTCGCGGTCATGCTCGCGAAACGAGATCAAAATGAAGCACATACCTTCGTTGATTCAGCTGGCTCCGAGTGGCTCCCAACTTCGTTTCCAAAGTTGCCCTGCCTGGATCGGCTCCGCATACTCCTCCTCATCGCTCCCTGTTCCTGCGCAGTCCCTCAGAGATTCAGTCGATATGCAAGCACGGATGGATATGGGACTGATAAAGGAAAATTTAGTATCGGAGTTCAGTGCTTCCTCAACCACACGCAGTTCTCGTCACAGGCAGTGATCGATGGAGCTTTTTGCTCGGCTGACTTGCCTCCATGCACTACTAGAAAAGGGGGGTAAATGTGACTGCAGGATTTGTCTTGGAAGTGACTCAGTGTCCGGATTGACTGAAAGGTGACTGAATCCTCCGT
Source organism: Antitrichia curtipendula (assembly GCA_951230915.1). Classification (NCBI taxonomy): domain Eukaryota; kingdom Viridiplantae; phylum Streptophyta; class Bryopsida; order Hypnales; family Leucodontaceae; genus Antitrichia; species Antitrichia curtipendula. The sequence goes on from OX579634.1 coordinate 6,323,829, forward strand.
AATTGCACCGGCGAGCCGCCCAGAAGGATGACTGAGTCACTTTTAAGTCAAAAATTGTGACTTGCGGATGAAAACGGAGCGGAAGGACAGGATGACAGAAGACTTCCATTTCACTGTGAGTGCCGAGTATGGATGGATGTACCCAAAGTCGTTTTAAAGTCATCGCTGCATTCCGGCTCTCACTTTTTGGTGACTCAGGAATGACTGAGAACGGCTTGGGTGCCCGGCTTGATTTTTTCGGGCAGGGTAGCATGCTGACGTGGACAGTGCTGTGTAGATTGTGATGCAGAAGTCATTTTATAGTCACCTCTGCCTTCTATCTCTCACTTTTCGACGACTGAGGAATGACTGACAACAAATTGGGTGCCCGGCTTAATTTTGTTTTGGCAGGGTAGGGTTCTGATGTGGACACTGCTGTTAATATTGCGATTAGGCATGATTGTCGTAGACTGCGGAATGATTGAAATGCAACTTCAGACCTCAGGCTGGTTGGGTCGGTCGATTCCGTGAGGAATTCCAGTGACAAATGTCCAAAACGGATATAGACCTTCAAACGAAGTTACAAAAAAATGCACTGCTCACGTCCTCATATAAATGATCTTGCCAATGGGCATATACATAAATTCTTAATGAACGCTAATTAATATCCTCCATGAGCTAGTAAGTTCTCTTCCTCCGTCAACTCGATGGCCCCAACCAGATTAACTGCCTCTACTGCATCTGGAAATGTGTTCGGAGCTCGGAGCCCTGTACTCTCCACTCTCGTGGAGATGAATGCATCCACTGAGTCCACAACTTCACGTCTCGCTCTGACCTCTTTCTGTAAAACTACTTTCCAACCAGGTCTACCTTCAACATCTGAAAAGAAAACTTGCGTTGCTTGGCTTGGAAAAATGAAGGGCTCCAACATGCGGTTTAGAGTGTGGCGGAAGTTCACCAACAAGAATCCGGACTCGTCTCGTGTATATGTGGGATTGCCTCGAGTATCTTGGGTTTTCACCCAGTCGCAGCGCAATAAGATGATGCGCGAACTCAATGTGCCATAATCGAGTTCAAAAATGTCCTTCAGGACTCCCACGTAGTTGACGGTTGATTCCTCTCCATTCTCTGACTGCTGCTGGAAAATGGAAGCGACGCCACTATTGTAGCTCTTTAAGTGCCTGGTCTGCTCATCTTCCACACGGAAGTGCTTACCGAATGCAACTACACGTCTGTACCGAATAGCCCTTTGTGCTGGTTTTTTACTCAGCAAGAACCGGTCCATGTCCGTGGGGTTACTCAAGTCAACATCAGCGCTCTGCAACCTGCGCTCAATCCACGCGGACATTGCTAGGGTGCCTAGATTTCGAGCTGTTTCAGTCCTCCACTCCCTGCAAAAAAAAATGGAAAAGAATTCTCAGTCATAGGCAACAGATGGCTTCCTCATTCGGAAGTGAATACTGGAGTCGCATTGGAAACCTGCGAAAGTACAACAAAGCGCACACTCACAGACTGTGACTTAAAAATGACTTCACTAAGTCGACGTCTAGTCATCTTCCAGTTACATACCAGACACTAACTTTTTCATGACTACTTCGTGTCTTCCACGCTATTGCACACTCCTCCCTAGGCATGAGAGACCTCAACAGTACTCTTCTACTGAAAGAAACTAACAGTGCACGGTCAACAGGCGGTTCAATGCTTGACTTACGCCACCAAGTCCTCCATAGCTGTAGAATTAGACAACACATACTGGTGGGCTACGTCCCTCATCTCCGGAGTCATTACATATGGCCTTCCACCCCCCTGAAGGACCTCCTCCGCATCTCCTATCTCCTCCTCCTCATCCCATACTCGTCTTGTAGTGCCCTCGAAGCCTTGGAGGTATTCGGTTATAAAACCGATGCACTCATCCTTCAGATACCCTTCTGCCATGCTGGCCTCCGGACGGGCCATGTTCCGCACGTAGCCCTTTAGCACTTTCATATACCGCTCCACTGGGTACATCCACCTTGCACTCACTGGACCGCACAAGTCCAGTTCCTTTGCCAGATGAATTGGAAGATGCGTCATGACGTCAAAAAAAGACGGTGGAAACTCAATCTCCGCCAATGCCATGGTTTCGGCCACATCTGCTTCCAATGAGGGGAAGTCCAAGGGGTTATAAACCTTCGTGCATAGACGTCGAAATATCTTGCAGATGCGCATGACTGCCATACGAGGGCCAGGTTCCATCAACCCCCGAAGAGCAAGTGGCATGACCTGTTGCATTAAAATGTGGTAATCGTGGGACTTCAAGCCTCCAAAGTTCTTTTTCCGAATGCTGTTCTTTAGGTCAGCCGAATATCCACTAGGCAGCTTCAAAGACTCAATGCAACGTGCAAACTTGTGAAATTCTTCTTCAGTTAACACATATGAGGCACGCGGCTTCACCATCTTGCCTGGTTTCCGGGGATGGGGAGTGAGCCACAAGTGCCTCCTCATGTTCCTCCTCTGCAAATCCCTCCTGACCTTCACACTATCCTTCTTCCCTGTTATAGTTTTCAACATATTTTTGGCTAGGTTCAGTTCGCAATGCATTGGGTCTAGAGTGTTCCGAATCAGAAGCAGCTGCAAAGCACACACACAACATGCAGAAGTTCAGGTGAGGTTTAGGGTACGAAGTCACAGGAACGTCATACATTAGTCACGAAAAATGACTAGATATGGAGTGTGACTAATACGTGACTCACAAGAGTCTTGCTTATGACTCCTGAGAGCCGCCACGGGTAATTGGGTATCAAATAACAGTCTAATTCAAATCACGTGAAAAGGAAGAGCCCAGGCTTCCATAATGACCACTTTGATATACCTTCCAGTATGGCAAGCGGTAAAGAATGCTGAGGCGCTTCACGCCATGGACTCTGGAAGGGTCCCCTGCTGCACCGTCCCTGTTTCCAGCGGCCTTCCATGCTTGATATTCTTCAGCGTGCCTTATTTGTTCCTCCACTGTCACTGTGCGTGGCTTTGGACGGTTCTCCATGACACCGTTGAAGTGGTCCTTCATCCCCTCCGACCTGTATGGATGTTCTTCGGGGAGCCAACGCCTCGTCCCGCCGAACGTACACTTACATAGCTCGGTTGAATGCTCTGCTCCTATATCCGCGCCACACCACGGACACGCTGCAAAGCCTTGGTGGGAGAAACCTCCTACAGTACCATAGCCAGGAAAGTCATGCATGGTCCACAGGACCATCGCCCGCAATTGGAAAACATTGGACCCCACTGGTTGTGTGCAATCGTATGCGGGAACACCGGACCATAACTCAAGCAACTCCTCCACAAGAGGCTCCAAGTACACATCGAAGACATCTGATGTGACAGATTCCTTCCCTGGAATCAAAAGAGCCAACATAATGAAGAACTTTTTTGTACTAAGCCAGGGAGGTAGGTTGTAATTTAAAAGCAAAACCGGCCACGTTGACCATGATGACCTATTCTGCTTGTATGGGTTCACTCCATCTGCAGCCAAAGCAAAGTGAACATTCCGTGGCTCTGCAGCAAATGAAGGGTCCACATTCTCCTCGAAGTGCTGCCACGCTTTTGAGTCACACGGATGTCAAACTAAGCCATCCCCTCCGGGTTGGTTGCTACGGTTTGTTGCATGCCACACCATCAGTTTGGAGATGCTGGGATTCCTAAACATCCGCTGCAGTCGTGGAATGATGGGAAAATGACGAAGCACCTTCACTGGGAAGCAACGGCGGTCTTCATCTCTGTATCTGCGACCACCACACTTAGGACAACATACAGCGTTCTCGTGGGGTCCTCGAAAGAGAACGCAACCGCGCTCACATGCATGGATGAGGGTGTATGTCAACCCCAACTTAGCAGTCAAACTCTTTGCTGCATAGTGGGTTCTTGGCAAAGTGTTGTTCTCCGGAAGTATGTGGGAATGCAATAAAGTGAATAGTTCATTGGCACACTGGTTGCTGATGCCGTGGATGGTGCACAAGTTCATCAACAAAACAGTGGATGCAAGTTGGCTGCATCGTGCTCCATTGTAAAGCGGCTGCAAAGAATCGTCCATGACAGCAGCATCGAAATGGGGAACAACATCGTCCCTGCCGGCTTCCACGGGGAGAGGATGCTGGTCGTCACGAGGTTCCTCCTCTTCAGCTTCGTCTCCAATGCCCCCTTCCATGAATTCTTCGCGGATGGAGTCAGCTGTGTCAAAAGCAGCTGTGACTTCTTCTTGGATCCGCTCCTCTAAGGGTGAGTCATCTTCTGGTCGATTGAAGGCCTGATCTAGCATTCCACGAGTATGGACAGTGGCGTCCACTTGCGGAGGCGCATCTACAGGGCGGACCGGTCCCCAGAACTGGTCCTCCCACTCCTCATCTGAAGAATCTCTAGCACCAGGACCTCTCCAAGTCCTTGAATCAGGATCTCTGCCATAGCGGATGAGGTGCTCCCTCACGTTGCGGATGAAGAATCTTTTACGCCCCCGACAGTTTGTGCATGGGCAGTGCAATTTCTTCACGTTGCACTCTCTGGCCCGTTGTAGCTCTCTGGTCCACAGACGGTCGTCCCGTAGTTGCTGTCGTCTACTGTCAGACAGAGGGAGTCTTCTGGGTATCATTCTCTGCAAGTGTTCAAATTCTAAGAGAAATACGCAATGAATCAGGAGATACCTATAATAAGGAAACAAAACTTCCCATTGAAGACACTGTCGTCACATACAACAACCACCGGACATGGGAATTTGGTTATGAATTCTCAAAGACCTTGCTCTCAAACATTGAAGCCCCCACTTATCCTTTTCAGTCATTACGTCAAAAAAGACCAGAAGATGAAAGAGGTTCTTGCACAGAAGCTGTGGTTCCATTTAGGATTCAGGCTGACTCCTCGCCCAATGAGACCGGGTTGGTAATTAATCGCACGGATGCTATAAATGAAATCCCTTAGCATAGTGGACTGCATGTGAGGGAACTCTTGAAATCACATGAAAGATAGAAAGTAAAACAGTTTTGGGACAATGTGGGAACTATTTTGTTTCAGAATGGACACGCCTACCTTCCACGCTTGAAGGAGCTGAAGGGCACTGACCCTGAACGAATGATCACAGCCCTTTTGGCATTGTGAATAAACGCATTGACATGTTGACCAACGTTTCAGAAAAGTTCAGGCCAGAAACCGATCCACAATCCACACAAAGAAGGGGGGACATCATTCGAAATCACGAGGTCACGACCACAGCACCAACATTGTGAAAATAAAGTCACACTGAAGTCACAAATATAGGTTCTTACTTTGAAATGTCTGATAAGTGACTTTGTGGTGATTTATTCATGTCTTCTTCCAGACAGTGTCGTTCGGTGCAAGTGCCCTCTTCCAGCCAAATACTGTTGGTCCCAAGATCTTAGACTTTGCGCCGACCTGCATACAAGCGGTTTAGGGGGACGTGGCGATTGCCACCGATCAGCAATCATTGGGATTTCATTATTGCGGAGTCCCATGAAATCATATATGAGGAGATTGCACGCAATCAAATTCAACAAGAAGACATGAAATTAAGGGCTTGTACATGGTTCAAGACTGCGGTTGGTTTTCATTAGTACCTGTTTACTCTTTCATTAATAATGGGCCGCCCAGTTGCACCACGGTAATCAATTCTTCTTCCACCTTCAGCGGCCAATGTGTGAAGGGCGGCCTTTCTTTCCCTGCCTTGCAATTCCGCATTCTCGGAACTCCCCCACGCAGCACTTAGTAGCTGCTTTGAGAGTACCCTGCAAGGTTTAGTGTCAAATTTGTGGTGCATTTGGGCAGAGGCGACCACTGCCTTCATACGGTGCCGTGCACTCTACATTGCGAGAAAGAAGGAGCATTTCACAAAGTCCAAGCAACGCACACTTGGAAGACCCTTACCGAAACCGTGTCCATGGAGAGTCCGCCGCCACAGAAGTCCGGAAACGAAATCTTCCGCGATCAAAATGCAGCGGAGGTTACTGAAACCGTGTCCATGGAGAGTCCGCCGCCACAGAAGTCCGAATACGAGATCTTACGCGATCAGAATGTAGCGGAGGTTCGAAAGAAAGCCGTTGCATGCGAGGCTGCAGCGCGAGAGTGGTGAGAGAGTCCTTCCACATACGCACGCTACACACGTATCCGTTGCATGTCCTCCGTAGGGTTTTGAAGTTTGTGCCACGAGTTTCGTCGCAATTTCCTGTAAGCGGAACACCAGTCATTTCCAAGACGAGCGGCCGTCTACGCCATTAGGCCAGAGACACATTTCAGTCACACCTTAGTCGCCACTAAGTCGCCGAGAGAGTCTTCGGTGATGACCGGGCGAAGACCACGTTCTGTCCATGAGGGTTTCAGTGAGGGTCCCTCACTTGGTGACTGCTTCCGCTCATTTTAGGCGAGGCGGAAGTTTTGCTTCACGCTTGGGCGGTCTTCATTTTCTTGTTTTCCATCTATTTCCGTGTTTGCATGACAGTATTGAGGTTGTGTGTTTACTGATGATTGGCGGCGCAGGGAGGCAGACCTAGCACGGCAGCCGGCGGCGGTACACGCGGCGGGGCAGCACGGACGTTCACGCGCGTGGAGAAAACCACCCGTTCAGCGCCTTCCCAAAGCAATTGGGAGGGAGAGCTTGCGCAGAAGTAGTCGCTTGAGCTCCGACCCAGAGTACATCCCGATGAGGATCCAACTGGACTCGTCGTCAGATGACGATGCAATAGCCACAGGTATGACGCATTTAGCCATTGCTTGTTCATATGTTCAGCGTCAATCCAAGGAGGAGGCAGAAGCCGCAGGTAAATGAACATTTTACACCTTCTGCCCGAACTTCTGCATGTGTGCTATATGTTTTGGAGGTGGGTGGGGGCTACTTTGAATTTCGCATGGATGACGCCAGTATGAGCAGCAAGTTGTCCGTAGAATGTCCGCTTAGGGTTGATCTGAATTGATCCAAATTGCTGAATCACGACGCCTGGGCTTAGGGTTGATGGGGACTGAGGTGAATGGGGAATGACGAGTCATGTAAGCCTTCGGCTTCCGCTGAAGTGAGCCGAATTGTGAATCACGAGTCCGGGGCTTAGGGTTTAGGTGAAGGAAATTGTGAATCACGAGTCCGGGGCTTACGATTTAGGGTTCACGTAAAGGAAATTGTGAATCACAAGTCCTGGCTTAGGGTGTTGAAGTGAGCCGAATTGTGAATCACGAGTCCGAGGCTTAGGGTTTAGGGTTTAGGTGAAGGAAATTGTGAATCACGAGTCCTGGCTTAGGGTGCTGAAGTGAGCCAAATTGTGAATCACGAGTCCCAGGCTTACGATTTAGGGTTCAGTTGAAGGAAATTGTCAATCACGAGTCCTGGCTTAGGGTTCAGCTCAAGTGAGCCACATTCTGAATCATGAGTCATGGGTGCTTTCGTTTGGCAGGGACGAACCTAGGCGAGACGGACTCCTCGGAGGACGAGGCGGAATTGCAGGACGAGGAGCTCCCCCCCCCACCGCCTTTGAAGAAGAAAAAGAAGTCCGCCAAGCTTGCACCGGTGACAACGGTAGTCCCTCGGCAACCGCCATCGCCGCCCACCTGGCGGTGGGTTCCTGGGCACTACGAGCCAACAGAAGGCTCAGCACCACTTGCAGGTGGCGGACCATGGGAAGGTCAGTACGCACCGCCAACGGCGGGAGTAACCGGAGACAGCGAGGACCGAGTTTCTCGTAGGAAGCGCAAAGCTGAGTACGATTTGGCGAGCAAGCAGCGAGCTACAACAGGAGTGAAGCCAAATCGAGTCTTCGTCCTTCCTGGTGGTGAGGTGGATGCAAGCTGCGAGGGCAAGAACGCGTGGGACGAGGCCCTACGTGATCTCGTTCCTAAATGTCTGGACATCAGTGTCGTTGCGTGGAAAAAGCATGACCAACAACGCTTGAAGAAATTGAGGTCGGCCTTGGACAACGAGTTCGAGTACGTCGGCAATCCCCTCAGCATGGTTGGCTTCAGATTGGCTGTGATGAAGTTCCTGAAGGCTGAGCGGTTTCGACTGAAGAACCGTTACCTCCAAGACAGAGACAAGCCTCCTCCTCTTCGCGTCAACGACGACGAGTGGGAGCGCTTAAAAGAATATTGGAACACTGAGTCCCAGAAGAAGAAGGCAAAGTCCATGGCTGTTGCCAGACAGAGTGTGAAGTCCAATGGGCTGGTGGGTAGAAAGGGAAAAGCCGCCAAGGAAGCCCCCATGGTAAGGGTGCTTCATATTGTAAGGCCTGGTATTTGGCATTGCTGACTTTCCCTTATGTTTGATTTGGGGCATGCCAAATGTGATCACTGTCTTCTCTTACCACACTGCGCTGTCATTTTTTCTTTTCCTTGCTTCACAGGCAGATGGAAGCCCAAGTGTTCAGACTTTGTCGGACATATCGCAGGCTAGATTGGCGAAGGCCAAAGGGGGAGGTGCTAGCAATGTAAGTTGCACGAAAGCCCTTTCAGCCGCTTCAAGAAGTTTGTATGGCATTTGCCTTCTCAGTTGCTTTCATTCTATACATGATGCTGGTTGTCCTAGGGCGTCTGGTTGACAGCATTGTTGTATCTTGCACCTGCACTTTTTGGTTTTGGTCCTATATGAATCTCTCCGCGTTGTTAGGGATGTAATAGCGTTCCAGAGGATTTGTGGACTCCAATTACGGTACAGACGTCTGGGACCCTGCAATCACACCTGTGTCTCCTACCAGTCTCAGTACAGTAACGTCTAAATTGGACATCAGTGTCCAGTAAGTGACATTTTAGTCACAGTAAAGTCGACCTGCAGTCACAATTATGTCTTTGCCAAATCTCAAAGGCAAATCGGGGACTTCTTTGAACTCACTTATGCTTCCATGCGTTTATGTATGTTTTTCGTTTCTGACCGCGTGCAATGCTTCCATGCGTTTATGTATGTTTTGCGTTTCTGACCGCGTGCAATGCTTCCATGCGTTTATGTATGTTTTTCGTTTCTGACCGCGTGCAGGCTGAAGGGGAATCGGATCATTGGGAGGCACTGGAATCATTCCGTGTGGATGTGCAGTCAAAATTTGATGAAGTCTCAGCGACTACAAGGGCGACAAACAAGACGGTGGAAAAAATGCGTGCCACGATGGTTCAATTCATGCGCAGAGACCAGAAAGTGCGACATGTGGCAGCACAGAGGAAGCAATTGGCAAATGTCACAGGAACAAGTGAAGAATTGACACTTTCGGATTCAAAACACGCCATCCCGGACACTGTCCCCTCCTCAACGGAATTCCAAGTAGTGCACCGTGTGGACGTCCCTGTGTCCACTCTACCTACTGACAGTGATCGTCATGTCGCTTACGACCTCGATGCAGCTTGGGCGTCGGGGACCAGGAGAGAGCATGTAGGCAGCCTCGAAGCCCTTGCCGCTTCAACAGTGAGGCCTGTTGAAGAAGACGAAGGCATGGCAAGTGGTGACGCTGCAGACTCCAACCCCACGCAGGAGGCAAGAGGAGAAGAGCCTCAACCCACCGATGCCGCTGTGCCCGCTGCGGACTCCCCAGTGGAAGATGAGCGTCCAATTACGGCAGCCAGTGGCGGGTCTTTGCCGGTCAAAGCAGGCACTGAGCGAGACACGGCCACCTGCAATGCCGTGCAGCCTGAGACCCAGAGTTTGGAAGATTGCTCGGAGGCACTAGAGAGGGCATCCTCTCCAGTGCAGAAGAAATCCAAGAAGCCACTTAAGGTAACTTCCCCTCCCGGCGTTTGCCAAGGTACAGTGAGTGAGGTGAAGGTACGCGGTGACTCATTTTGGCTCATGACTGGATTACTTGATAATGGGTCGTCCAAGTTGGTTGTCTTCAATGTGCATGGGACATTATTAGACAGTAGCATGCTTTCAGACTGTAATCCACACCCCCAAATCTGTAAGAGTGCAATGACTAATGTCAAGAGGATAGTTTTCCGTCCATGGCTCAAGTCTTTCCTAAGCCACTGCTTTCAGTTGTATGCAGTGGGGTTTTGGGACAGTGGTAGTCCCTCGTACGTGAATGATGTTGTGCCAGCTCATTTGGACTGGTATTATAGGCAGATGCTCCAATTGACGGTGTCCTGTCGCCTGAATTTCTTTTGCGTTTCTCATAAATTATGCATGTGTGTGTAGGGCAAGCAACAGAAAAGGGAGATGAGGGCAAAGCAAGCGGCAGATCCAACTCCAGCGCGGAAAGCCACCGCACAAATAACAAAGAAGGTACTTCTCCCGTGAACCAATGAAGTCATGCTGTAGTCACAGACGAGTGACTGTGATGTCCTCAGATAGACACAGAAGTGTCACGGTGAAGTCATTAGTCAGTCACAGAAGTGTGACATTGAAGTCTGCAGGCAGGTCGGCGAGGCGGAATTGTAGGACGTCACGGTGCTAGCAGTGAGCCCTAAACAAATTCTAAGATGTCACGCTTCTTGTAGATAGTCTTACAAGTTGTGGGAGAAGTATAGGCACCCGTCAATATGAACCACTTTATAACATTCAGTGTAGAATCCAATTGCCAATGATGTGTAGCCTCCTTAGCTTCTGACATGCTTCACACTGATCCCCCCGCAAAAATGGAAATTAAATGTAGGCCCCCCTCCAGTATGAAACATCTATTGTACTAAAAGTAGAAGTCACGTAGGAACTGCCAATTAATGAACTGTAGTCCACCTTCACTTCCTTCTTGAGGTTCCCTAAACCAAAAAAAATGGAAATTAAATGTACGCCCCCCTCTAGTATGAAACATGTATTCTAGGGAGATTTTGCAGTAATTGTAACAGTCCTACACATAGGAACTGCCCATGAAGGGTAGGATACCTGCACTTCAGTTATGAAGTCGGAGATCCACCCAAAGAAATTGGAGACGTAATGTAGTCCCCCCACCAGCATGAAACTTCTGTTGTAGGGGAATTAAAATAAAGGTTAAGCCTTGTATATGTAGGAACGCCCAATGAAGTGTAACCTACCTTCACTTTTAATTGTATTTTCATACATTCATCCCGAAGAAATGGAGATGTAACTTAGCCCCCCGTCGTCGTTAACAATTCTGGTATAGGAGAGTCGAAAAAAGTGGGGTATGACAAGTATACCCACTCCAACGGGATCTCACTTCACGGAGTTCATGCCTTGTCAATTGTGTCTGAGTCCTTAGTCAGTCACACAGAAGTCATGAATTAGTCACAGGGGTGTTATTGTTTGTGAGGTATTAGATATGCTTCTGTTTTCAATGATGACCACTTGCAGAAATCCAATTTGGAGTCATTTTTGAGGAAAAAATAGGTTGACTTTGAGCGACGTTGTTGCCATTGCCCTGAAGCCAATTATTCAATTATTCAAGCCAATTTTGGGGTTCCATTAGAAGGCCAATATGCACTTCCCTTGTACAGTCAAAGTCTCAGAAGCATTGCGTGAACATTTTGCAGTATCGAGAAGGAGACGAAGTGTGGCTGCTCAACCCACGCATGACCAGGCAAAGAGTGGCTGTGGGTAAAATAAGTGGTTTGCCCGGCAAACACAAATTTCATTTTCTTGACATTCCCGAGACGTGGTTCAAGGTGGACGTCGTTACCATCCTTACGTCGGGTGTGCCCCTCATGTATCCGAATGACGAAGCGGAGCACACCATCATTGACCATGTGAAGGGGACCTCTACAATATGGGACCAGAAGTACTTGAAGACCACAGTGTGAGGTTTTTGTGATCTTTGCATTCTTTGCTTGCCTCTTGTTGTAGACTTAGGACGGTGCAGCCTAAACTCCTGAGATGGAGTTGCATTTCCATGACTTTTAGTGAGCTACTTTTCCTGTAAATTGTAGAACCTTAATGCACTTTTGGACCTAGTCTTCAACTCCATGCCCCTTGTATTTTGCTTTCCGCCTGATGTATGTAGTAGGTTACAAGGTCGGTTCCGTGCACTGGGACAAGCTCGGGTCCTTGCTTTTCAGGTCTGCTGCACTGTTGTAGACCACCACAAATGCATTCTGCTAAACCCGTGTATGTTGTCTTGCCATTCTTATTGTATAACATGGTGACAAGGTAGATCTCTGTCCCTTCTAGTATACACTAGCGTTGCTCACGTTGTCGCCACCATTACAGAGTGTACTGGACATTTTAGTCATACGAAGCTGAAGGCACTCCCATTTATAATTTGGTGACTAATAAATGACTTTCACACCTTCTGAGACCTATTTTTTACTCACGTAGGACACTGTCATGACTAGCTAATGACTACCTGTGCACATTCCACTCTTTCCACTACAAAATGACTGCGTAGGCACTTCTAAATGACTTCAGTCAACACCCCCCTAAAAACCCCAATATACCATGACTTGCATGCGACTAGTGAATGACTGCAGTGCCGAACCCGACATGTCAGAGATGTCAGATGTCAGATTGAAATCTGACACTTCGTGACTGCATCGTCACTGACATTTGACACTTCAGTGACACCACTGTGACTAAAAAATTTGCTGACGTGGATCCCCGACAAACTCAACTTCGACTGCATTGTGACTGCCCGAATGGATGACGTGGCGGTCCCATCCTCAAAAAATTTCCTCAAATGGGCAGTTGCCCGCCCTTTCCACGTCACCTGCCTCAAATTTTCCTTTGCCACGTGGACAGTGTCGTCCGTTACTTCATCCATTCCAAACTGGATGGTGATAATAAAAATGGAAGTCATACTCTATGACTTGTCCACAATGACTGTAGCCCCTGTAGTCATTTTTCAGTGAGAAATGTCCGGAATGACTCATTTTCAGTCAATTCCCAGTCATTTCTTGCAGTCACATTTACCCCCCTTTTCTAGTAGTGATGACAGCGGAATCTTTGGGCGGCAAATTGAATGCAGACCCGATTGCATGGATACTTTTCCCACGAATCCTCAATTCCTCATCCATGCAAATATTATCTAAGGAACGCAATCATGTTCAAAAGAGATTCTTCTTTCTATTCTTGAATCGGAATTACTTTCTGTACTTAACACCACCTGTGCTTAAGAGTTTAGTTGCGGTTTAGTGGCCTCACTTACTTGCGTGATTTGTGGTTCATGAATGGTCGTTCCCTTACTGCCTAAATGTATCAACTTTAGCTGCCCAAATGTCTCGGTGAACTTGCCAGATGCGTGACATGGCGCGCACACTCTCATAGCTTCTCAGCAACAAAGAAGTCGACTTAAATCTAGGACTACTTATATGTTGTTCTTTGTGGATAGTGAGATGTATTCTGTTGTGGTCCAGGAATTTGGAATACTAATTTCCAAGTTTGAAGCCACCAAAGTGAAGGTACAATATGTATGAAGAGTAATATTGAAGTCTAGACTGATTGAATGCTAGTTTCAAAAAAGAAAAAAAGCCACTGAAGTCAAAGATATCCATCTTTTCAAAAATCCTGCAAAGCAACTAATTTGTTTATCATTTTGCATCTACCAAAGACCATCCACTCATTATTTTATAGTGCTCAGTACGAAGTCTGAATCTATAAATCAATCTCTACCATTTCACCAAAAAGAAAGGATAATCATTAATTTATTCTAAATACGGTTCATTTTTTGATTTGGGGAGTCATGGTTAAAGCACAGCTTGTAATGTGATGCATGCACTTGTCCTCAAGCACAACAACGTTCACTGTAAAGACATTGAAAACATTATTGATCCCTTGTCATTGGACTCTACTCAGATCACAACATCAATACTTGAACATAGCTTCACTTTCTTCTTAGAAGTTCATTTGAGTACTCACAACTACTGTAGTTCCAAGTTGGCAAACTATAAAGGGCCCTATATATTTGTATCCTAAAACATATGCAATTTGGTGTCCTTTTTGTGCTTGTATGTATATTAGCAATACATGATTAAACTAATGTCTGGCCTCAAGGAATATCGCATTCAAACATATGGCGCTTGCGTAATGAGCACTAGATAAAAACAACAAGCTCTTGAAAATAGAGAGAATAGATATTATCGTACATTAGTGCTGACGTGATGAGCTGAAACTTCGTCATACGTGAAATTTTGCTGAGAGTCTTCCCCTTCTCCGCCAACCTCCTGGCCTACAACACCCATTGCGTCCCCACTTTCTCCCACCTCGAAGTGAAGAGTCTTCCGAAGCTCGCCAGCTCCAGAATTTCCGGACTTTGACATAGCCCTCTTGGATCGATTCATTCTAGCTCTACTCAATGCTCTAGAAGAAGAAAAATAGAATGAAGATCGCCTCTTCCTCTTTCTACCCTACAATGGCAAGCTAAACAAATCTCCCTGGTCTTCTATGAGCATGTGCTAAGAGAAAGGATAATGAGAACTTCCACAAAGAGCAAGCACTAACATACCAAAAAGATGATGTACAAATGAATCCCTCCTCCTAAAATAGACTATAAGTACTCTTTGAAAATGGACGTTGGCCTCCATAACTTCACACAAGTTGTGCTATAGCATAGGTCTGCCATTTTGGCTTGTTATTGTTGCAAAAGCGTGCTGCGTCACGGCGCTTGATGGTGCCGTCAACATCTATGACAGTTAAGAAGAGCAACATCCATTCTGACAGTATTTTTTTGGTAAATGTGAAATTCTGCACATGCCATGGTACAAGCGTGGATTGTGTGTCATATAATCAGAAGAAGATTAATATCTCAAAAAGAAATTTAGGACATATCTTAAATCAAATCTATCTGCAGTGATTCCTTCACTTCATACCTAAATGCACTACAATGATGATGAGACCGTATTGTAGCAGTTGTCCCTTCCCGAAATATTCAGTAAATGCTGGCGCTTATGAACTTGAAGAACATCAAAAGGATGGCATCTACCGTCATTAATGATGAAAGTAAAAATTATAATCAAATTTACCTTTGGCGCCTTTGTCCATAATGGGGAATGGCATGGATCACTATAAAACATGGAGACAGCCAAGTAACCTGTGTATCCTTCATATACAGTGTGACTCTTTTGGATTTTAGTATCTACTTATCTATTGATAGAAACATGGCCTGCATACGTGTAGATGGTCAGGAGGCACCCTTAGTGTTTCCACTTGATGAAGGAGGGCGAGCTAAAGTACTGAATCATTTGCTTCATGTAAGATTCAAATTTGTTGAATCGACTATCTATGTAGAGGAAGAAAGAAGGTCTGATTTAGGTGAATTGCAACAATCAGTTCCTATACTAAAGTCCATGTGTGATGAGGGCTTCTGTTGGTACCTAGCGTCTGGGAATTTTAGAGTTTATGGTATCTCACTATCAATGGTACCCTCCTCTCTTGAGATAGGAAGTCGGCAATCAGTGAATTCAACAGTGGATATCCCATTCATGAGAGAGGCAACTACAGAAGGTCCGTGTCGTGAACGTCTCTCAGTATTTCCTAGAAGTCCAATTCCTGTTATACCGAAGATAGAGAACTTGGATTCTATCATAGAGTTGGCTAGCGATTCAGAAGAAGACTCTCGACCCTTAACCCTTCAACTGAACCCCCTTACAATTAACAATGCTTTAGAGGAGAAGGGAAATGGGAACTCTGAATCCAATACCCCATCTAGTAGTCATGTGCGCTCTGTGTTGTCCCGTCCTCCATTGCACCCAAGGCCTTTCCACCAACCCAGTATAATGAAGTGCTTGAGGAGACTTTCTAAGCTTCATCGTTCTAGGAGTGAGTTGTCTACAATGGACTTTGACACTGTGGAACACCATGAAGTGAAGTTTTTGCCTCCTACATACAATGGGAACACCATCTTCGAATTACCTCCGTATGGACCACAATCTTATTCATCTTGTGCAAAGAACTTGGAAGGAATGGACAAGCGATACGACGAACATCCTTGGTGCAAGTTGGTGACAACAAACATCCACAACTCCAACAACTTAAAGTTCCGTAAGTCATACTACGCTGGTCATTTTGTTTGTGAAAATACTGAGTGTGAGTATATGAAGAGGGCTTCCAGAAAGAATGAGACAGAGTGGAGCGGTTCTACAGTTTTTCCTTTTGCAATAGGAGAGGGTCCTTCTAAAGATTGTAGGCTAGTTTGTAAGGTTTGCAAAACAATACCTACGTGTGTGAGCTCATGCGGCACTAGAATTTACTACTGCTACAGCGATGATGCAAAGATGAGTAGGGCTGCTATTCACCTCGGTAATCATATTCATCCGGTAGTTATGGGCTTGTATAGGGACTCCGCAAAAGAAATTAGTGATCTCATTGCAGAGCAGGTGTCTAGAACCCCCACAGCCACCAACTCTGCCATTGCGCTATCTGCTAGCAAAGATTTCCTACAAAATCACCTATTTCATCACGGAGAAGGAGAGAAGGAAATGTTGAAGGGAGAAGAAATGGAAGAGGTCATGGACCGCTTCCAGTTTTTGAGCAGTTAAAGTATACGAAACGTCATCTCTTCTTTTCGCTCAAACAACCAAGGAGGAGTCATTGACAACATTATGACCATGAAGAAAGAATCAAAGTTTGAATTTATACATGATAGCGTCTTCCCAGGCCAAGGCAAAGAGAAGGTGTACATTTTCAAAATGCTCACTGAAGGACCTGGAAGTGGAGTGGACTTGATAAGGCGTATGCAACCAGGTGGTGATCTGCAAAACACGTGGATGATGTTCGACCACGTAAAGTGCGTGAAGGACTGGACCACAATGGCTTGCTACGTGTATGATTCACAGTACAAAAAAGTGATGACCATTGCCATGTGTGACATGCAATCTGAAGATACCGAAGTCCAAGTACAATTTTGGAAGAGTTTGAATTTGGTCATGGCACGATATGGATTGGTTGATCCGAACTTCAAGGGATTTATGGCAGATAGCGCCATGGCCAATTGGAACGCAGTTTGTATTGTGTACGGTAGTGGCAGACTCGATGAGGTAATGGAGAACCGTGAAAGGACGTGTTTGCTACACTGGAGTATTTCTCTTATAAAACACACACAGAAGCACATCAAGCATGCCTTTCAACAACAATACATTATGTTATGCAAGCAATATAAAGAATCAAAGACCGTGGATGAAGCAGAGAGTCGGTACCTTGCAATTCGTTTATGGTGGCTTTCGTCCGGAGCTGCAACCAAAGAAGCACTTCATCACCTAGACCACTGGCTGGCATTTTGGCATTTTTGATATTTACAGTGGGGAGGCTTCATGACCATGGTAAGCTCAACTAAGAATTTTTGTTTCTAGCTTCATTTTTTATTTATTACAAAGTGTTGCAAAATAGAGTTATACTTTGTACCAGAAAAAATTGTCAATGGCTTTTCGTTTTTTTTGTTTCTGTACATAACAACATACGTGAAATTCTGACTAGTAAATTTCTTTGAATTATTGATGAATATCAAAAATGGGAGTAGTACCAGGCAATACTTAAACATCCGTCGGATCCGATGGATGTTCATGTGTTGTCTGGTACTACTCCTATTTTGGGTATTCATTAGTTGCAAGGAATTTGAAAGGTCCTAAATTAAGAATTCACATTTTCAATATTCCTTACAAGGTATCCTAGTTGTACAGTGTGAATTTTTAGAATTCGTTTTTCTCATACAAATGTTTCATGTATGCTTAGAATAGTTTCTAATTGCTTCGGTTGGATTTGTAGGGCTTGAGTTTGGAAGAGATGACAGATTTACCTTTTTTGTAATCTGTCCGAAACGGTTCATAACAAGTGGCTTCAAATGTCCGGTAAACGTGCAAACAATTTGTTTGACGCCACTTGTGATGATAGTATTTGTGCTTAGATGCAAATGACAAACTACCGTGCATATTTGAGAGGTCACACTTCTAGTTCAGGACCATCCAAGGGAGAATTGAAGTTGAGAGCTGCCAGACGCAACGGATGCCCAAAAAAAACTGCGGAGGCATTGAACACATTGCCAGAAGCACATGGTGTAGGAACTCGAGTACCGCATTTGGAAGGAGAAGAAATATTTGGAAGCACGAAGAGAAAGTTGGACATACCTATTGGTGATGCCGGAGATTCACATCGCCCCGACAAGGTCAACTTTTCTCAACCTCAAGTTCGAACAAGGTCAACCAAGGTTTTCACGGAGCCATTGGAAGTCAACCAATCACACAGCGAGGTCACTCCACACCAGTATGTGCCAATCGCATTTGAAAGTGACTGCGACACATCAAAGTGGCACATTGCAAGGATAAGTCACAAATCAAATGCAAGATGCCAAGCTCAGCAACGAATGTCAAAGATCAAGTGTACCGCAAAAATGGCAAAAGGAAGAAAGGGAACTCTAGCTCCCACCTACCGTGGTAGAAAAGAAGAGTACAGGAGTAAGCGTGAGGTGGTGGCCGATTTTTGGTTTTGTTGGGATGATATTGAACGATGTGTGCAAGGTACAAAGCGTAAGTGGGTCATAGATTGGCCTGAGGTGCCGAAAGTTTGGCAAGTGTTGGCTGGAACCAACTTGGATCGAGAAGAGACATTGTTGCTGCAGCATGCAGGCTTCCGCCTTCAAGAACGGCCTACATTGTCGCCACGTCAGCTCTTCTCCATGTCTAATATTTTTGAGCCTGTTTTGTTTGACCAAGCATCTCCACCAAATCCGGATGCATATCCAACAGTGAGGAACAACCGGACCATTAGGAGAGCTACAAATGCCCCTACTGCAGAGCAACGGAACAAGTGGGAGAGTGCTCGGAATGTTAGAGGCCAAATTTTAGGAGTGACCCTTCTCCCTTTTCCAGGCCTTGGAGCAATAGTGGTACTCGAGAGTGGGGTGGACTCCAACAGCCATATATACCGAATTACTGTTGGTATGTTTCCTACATGCACATGTCCGGACTTTGTGAATATAGTTGTGTCCGCTGTTGGAGGTCGCCAACAATACATGAATTGTAAGCACTTGTACTACTTGTATAGGTACTTCTGCAAGATGGACCTTCATGAAGACAAATTCATCCATGCACCTAGTTATAGCTACAATGAGTTGAAGGTACTCCTAGTGCGGGCAAGGATTATCATATTGCCAGAGTAAGTATGGCTACTTTTTTTATGTAGTGCAAAGTATTGTAATGGCCCTCATACATTGAAATGATATGAAGTACATGGCATAGAAGAAGTTATTGGTATCAGAAAATAGAGGAGCATGTCTCATATGTAAGAATACGTGTGGATAATTAAAATGCATATGCATGAGTTCCAACCTTATATTTTACTGTAATACTACACACCCAAATACAAGGCGGCCTTTGCTAATACATGAGCGTACAATACTGATGAGAGCTGAAAATGGGGAAGAGTAACAAGACCAATGTCCAGGTTCCTATTCAAGTGTCCCACAAAACATGTTCAGAGGTCACTTTTAAGTCTTCAGTTGTCCCATAACGATTGGCATTTGGGAATGAGTCACTATATAAGTAGTTACATTCAATGAACAATCATTGCGGGAGGACTGTTTGGGGAATAGACCTTGGCCGTAATTGTGTGGCATATTATATTTCCAACGGTCCTCTAGCATTTTGTTCAAGACGAATTACGTCATGTGTATTTTGTATTCAGGCAACTTCGTATTTGGGCACAAAAAATTGTGAGTGATGGAGTTGCCTCCCCATTACCATTTGTGAATGAATTTTTGTTCACTGGTAGTGATTGGCTTTCACAACCTATAGGAAAAAAAAATATGTTGAGTGACGGAGTTGCCCCCCATTGAAATTTGTAGATGAATTTCTACTCACCGATGGTGCCTTGCTTTTACAAAAAATATTTAAAAAAAATCGATGAGTGATGGAATTGGGCCCCTATTAAATTTTGTCGATGAATTTCTGTTCATCAGTGCGGCTTGGCTTTCACAACTTCTAGGAAAATAAATATGGTGAGTGATGGAATTGCCTCCCAATCAAAAATAAAATTTCACACAATCCACGGTTATAGGGTACATGGTGTTAGGTCAAAAAATTGACATTTTTCCTCTTTTTTCCCAACAAAATCAGCCAAAAAAATTTGGGAGTCCGAATTTTCAATTTTTTTAAGTTTGGGGGCTCCAAGCTCACGAGATCCACGCTCACAGCTCACAAGCTCACCGCTCCAAGCTCGCTTGCTAGCGTCATTGGTGTCTGGGAGCAATAGTTATGCCACCATAAGTCCAAAAAGCAGCTCAAGGGGCAGCCTAAAAGAAATCACAAAAAAATTGAATTTTTTTCCTCAAATATTACGTTTTTGTCTACATCTGAAGCTTTGAATCATTCAATTTGGACTAATGATGAGAAAGTTATGGATAATCTTGTTTTTTGGGCAATCTAAGCATCTTCTTGAAAAAAACTTATTTTCTTCACTTTAAATGCAAATATCTTGCAATCTAAGTTGTCAATTTTTTAAAAATTTCTTCCATGCATTCTTATACTAGTCTAGTACAAGATTCCATGGTTCAATATGCAAAAAACAACAATTTTTAAATTTTTTTTCTCTTTGCAATAGAAATGGCAGTTTTGAGTGGTCTTTGATGGAAAAAAGGCTTTGGGACTTTAGGAGTTTAAAATCAAGTGAGTGCAAAGATAGAGGTGATTTTACTTAATAATGTGCAAAAAAACAACCTCTTAGAAAGATGAATAGTTTAAAAATAGCTATTCAAAAAACATTTAGAAAATATGACAAGAGTATTCACATAATGTCTTTAGATATTTTATAAATATTCAAATTTTGTCAATATTTGTAAAATATTTTTATTATTTCAAATGCCCTCTCTAAATTCCCTTTAAACACATGTGGGAGGTAATTATTTCATAGGAAATGGTTCCCATGAGCATGGAATCCTATATAGCCAAAGTAGATTAAACTACATGCCAATCACCTTGATTATTACCTATGCTACTATGCACTCAAAATAGACAGTAATTGCCTATGCTACTATCCATTGACTGAATGAATATCATGTCACTTTCACATATAGTCATTGCTTCTACAAAAATACTAAAAGAGATTAATTACACTTATCATATACATGTGAAGGATTGAAAATTAAACATTCAACATGTATTTAGATTCTTGGAAGTGTTTTTTCATCTATGATATCAATTTTCTATAGAATTTCAATTTGATGGTTAAGGTTCGTATTAAGTATTAAGTCAAAAATGCTAATTTTTCTTTAATTGAGCAAATGATTGAATTTTCCTACGGATTTTTTTTGGGTTCTTGAATGCCAATTTAAATTGAAAATTAGATGATGTGAATGTTGTGAATAGAAACATGAATTTGAAACATTTAGCACTATAAGAAAACCCCGTTTTTGCTGTCGTTGGATCGAAACGTGCCATGTTTGCTGAGATGTCACACGTTAAGCAGTGAACGGGTGCAAAAGAGTGAATTTGATTTGGTGTTGCAAAAAACGTGTGAGATTAAGTTGGAAAACAAGTAGATGTCACCGTAGACAAAGATGTTTTTAACGATGTTTAAAAAAACAAGCTCATGTTTTGCTGTGACATCTCAACAAACATAGACTGCCACATCAGCATGAAGTCCATTTTCATTATGGATAAATTACTAAAAATTACTACGGTCAATGGAAAAATATTGACCTCATATAAAAAATTTAGGAAAAAGGCAGTGACGTGGCATGCTTTCTAAAAAAAAGAAAAATGGATGGATGAAAATGGATGTGTTCCATGGATGAAAACATATAGTCTTTATACAGGTGGGGAGGTGGAAGAGAGACAATTGATATGGGATATATCAAAAAAAAATTGTGTTCAAAGTGAAATGTCCACAAAAACGTCGAGATGTCTGAAACAACATCTCTATGTTTAAAAAACCATTTCTATGTTTAGAAGAACATGTACACGTCAAAAACAACATCGACATGTAAACAAGTGAAATAACCATATTCTACTTATCCCATATTGTTTGTCTTTCCATGGGCAGAGAATGGATATAAATATAATGTCTTTGTCCTTCATTTTTATTAACTTTTAATGAAGTAATTCCTTCATTTGGCCATTAAAAATTCTCTTAATGGTTGATGGTAAGTTTTCTTCAATTTTTGTTGAATTAAATTTTTCTTTTTGTTCATTTCATTTTTTTAATTTATATTAAATTTTTATTGATATTGCCTTGTAGGTAGGGTATGTAGCAATTGATGTTTGAAAAAACGTGTAATTTGACGTTGCAAAAAATTGTCTAATTTGACATCTCAAAAAACATCATTAAATTATTCAAATGATACAAAAATGAGCTGACGTGGCCTCCTCGTCACAGTTTCCCGCCTCCACGTCAGTGACCACGTCACAATGTCCCGCCTCCACGTCAAAGACCACATCAGCAATGGCATGGACGGAAAAAAAGATGATGTGGCAGTGGTCAAGCATGTGGTGCTGACATGGCGCTTACGTGGCCTCCACATGTCGACCTCTGCAGACCTTTGATCACCTTGTCATGTGTGACATCAGGAAAACACAAGCTTGGAAACGACCCTATTTTTGTGATTTTTGCACGTTTTTTGCCCGTCAATTCAAACGGATTTTAGGAGACGTCTAAGCCGATTACTTCCGCGTCAAACAAGACGCCGTCTCATGTTTTCTGCAACATAAAAAAAACCCATGTTTTCTTATAGTGTAGAGATGAATGACTACAATTATAATTGAAGATTTTATTGAGATTTACAGAAGGTCAAAATTTGGAAGACTACTACAACATTTCCAATTTGAACCACAAGGATCTTACTTGATTTTGTTCATTTTTTCACAATGCAAAGTGACAAAGAGACTAGTGAATGAGTAAATATGTGTCTTTATTATATTGAAAACATTTGAAATCAATATGTTTACAAAAAATAAAAATTTATACCATCAAATTAATTAAGAGGTTGCCATGACATTTAAGAGATAAAAAAACCCTATACTGGTAAGAAAATGATTTGTTGAGTACAAAATTCCACTAATAATGCAAAAAAATTGTTGCATATTCAAAGGTAACTCCATTTAATTGCACCCTCTTCCTAAAATAATTTTCTCATGTTCTTGCTTTAAGTACATAACCTCCATTCACGAGAGCCTAGAGTCAATTTAGGATACACCTACATTCAACATATTGAAAGTTCATAATTTATTCATATAATGTTGAAAATATAGATAGAATCAATCATGGATCCCTTTTCGACTTCCAAAAAGATCCAACAAGAAAATAAGAGAGTTCTAAAATAGGAAGCACACTCAATGTACACTCATCACCTTACCATCCATGCTTGAATGCTTATTTGGAAAATTTTAGAAGCACTTTCCTTACCATCTCTATTACACTATACATATGACAATGAACAAATACTTCCAATCACTGAACAACTCACCAAGCATATTGAATTGTTTAGTGCAGAAGAAAATAAGAGGCACATTGAATTGTCTAGTGAAGGGCAATGGTGTTTACTCATAATAGCTACAAAACCTATTTGAACTCAAATTGAGAAAGGTTACAATTTTTTCTACAGAACCTTAATTTTCTTCTTGTACTTGGAATTGTAGCTCACTCCATTAGTATTCAACATTTCTTTGGTTGGAACACACAACTACTTGTAGTCGTCACAATTGGCACAAACGGAACACCTCATACAACCAACCTAGATTCATGATTCTACTTTCATAATTCCAAAAGTTGCCATCAAAATAACATTACAAAACGCAAACAAAATTGCCATCACATATGTAGTTTAGATACTCCTTCACAAAAACAAACTAGAAAACAACCAACCAATCCCAAAACATTTTTGACATTATATTATAATTTCAGACTTCACTCCTCAAATTCACACAAAACCAATTTCACTTCCTATACCCCATTCACACCATACTGACACATTTCTTATTCTCCAAAATAGAGTAGCCATTTTGTCATTTATAGAACCTCCTCCTTAACCAAGGTATGTAGTTTTGGTATGACTCCTACAATTACTTGTAACTACAAGTGGGACCCAATAATAAATAGGACCTTATGTCATGCCAGCCCAAGTAAAGGGTTGGAATTTTATTTTTTCCACTTTTCAACATTTCTAAAATAGTAAGATTTCAATACGGTAGGAGATCTATAAACTGACTGGGTGCGAAAACGCATCCTCTATCTAGGAATGAGTGACAAGTCCCGGGCGGCGCGAGAAGCCCGACCCGCGAGCAGCGTCAATAGCCAAGCTCCAACGCCGAGAACGCCATCAGCTCGTCCGTCGCACCGGCCGCAAACTTCCTCGCGAAAAGAAAACACGGTGCGGGCACCACTCCCTTGTGCTCACACGGAAATGTCTCTTTCGCAGCCGACGTATCATGTCTCTCCCCATCCACATCCCACTTCCTCTCCTGCAACTCCTGCACCACACTCACCCGCGACGCCAGCACTTGCGGACTTCCGCCATGCGGCCCCGTCCAATTCACATACATCACCGTCCTCCTCGCAATCCCATACTCATCCTTCAAATGCAACAACGTCTGCACATACTGCTCGTCCCACGTACACAACTCCTGGCTGCACTTCGCCAGGAACGCCGAGTAAATCTCCGTGTCCCGAATCACCACCCCCGCGTGATCACGTCGCAGTGCCATCCAAAGCTCCCCTTTCCGCAACTCGGTTTTGTTAAACGCGGGAAGCGTCTCCCAATGCTGGTAAATCTCGATGGGGTAGAAGCTCTCCACGAAGCTGACGGCGCTGGTGGTGAGGTAGTGGTACGTGAAGGCGAAGCTGCGGATGGGGATGGCGGACTCACAGACGTTGACGAACCAGGCGTTGTGGGCGCGGGGGTCGAGAAGCGCGTGGGAGAGTAAGCGACGGAAGGCGTCGACTATGCCGCGGGAGAAGCGGGGAGAAGGGTAGCTGGGAACTTCCCGACCGAAGAAGAGGGATGTGTTGGGGTAGAGGTGACCCGGAGTGGGGTGCACGTAGAGGGAGTACTTGTCGTCGTGGTTGTGGAAGAAGCGGCGCCAGAGAGGCTCCTGGGGGATGTTGTCGCGGACGATGAAGAGGAAAGCGATGCGGGGCGTCTGGTTTGGGCGCATGGGACGTTCCACTGCGAGCGCTGCGTCATGGAGAAGTGCTGCGTCTGTCAAATTGTCAACCATAGGGGTGTACTTGGGGTGTGGGTATTTGAAGTCTTTTAACGTGAGGGACTCGAAATTGGGACCGAAATTGGACGAGATGAGGAACATTGCTGCCACGATCGTCGTCAGGATACATGGGACGCGCCATTTGGAGAGGCTGAACTTCGCACGTGCCATGGACCCGCTAGCTTCACATTCGCAGACCGATTCGCGTCCTGTCGTCGTTCATGCAGAAAATCCGTCCACTCCAGCTCTCACTCCGCGTCAGATCTAGCTGCGCGCACACGTCTAGACTTCTACACTAAAAGATCAAATTCCTGAATTGGCACTGAATGCGAACTGAGCACTTGCTCATTGCGGAGCCAACAAACTTCACATTTCAAGTAAACCTGTTAGAACATCTAGTTCGAAAAACAGAGCTTTCAAATGCCCTCCAACGCAATGACCATCTCACTACACAACTGAGATTTGAACGTCTAGTTCTCGTTGTGATGATTGAGGTTTTGCCATATTTCAGCATGTTGAGGCGGCTATGGCTTCCGCTTTTCAGGCGGAAGGACAACAGATCGAGATGTCGTGCCGCTCGATGTGGCCACGCAGAATGGAAACTAAAAATATTTAGGAGTTGCCTTCTGTTGTCATATAGACAAAACGTGATTGGGCACTAGAACTATACGGATTTGTCCTTTTTCGGAGTTTTTATTAAAGTGCATGTAACACTAATTCTCAAAGTCACACTGTTGAAACAGTACAACTAGACAAACTGACATAGCATTCAAGACTCTTCACTTAGTGTCAGACGCTTGCACGGTTGCATAGTCCGGGCAGTAAACAAGAGGCGTGCATTATACATTAGTATACGCACCTACACATTTCTCCAAACCGTGCTTGGCTTACGGAGCATACTACTGTACTTCAAGAAGAGCCCTGATGGTTCAGCTTCCATTTCAAAAGTTGGCGCTGCGCTGGCTCATCATGATTTAGTCTGGGGTGTGTTTTGGTACATCGATGTGGATCATCCACATCTAATACACACTATTGTCACCTGTGTATGGTAATTTTGTTTTTCTGTTTTCACCATCAGTTGAAATAAGTTCTAATGAGTGGTAACCAAAAGTTCTAATGAGTGGTAACCAAAAGTTCTAAAAATTATGTGTAACATCTTATCCTCAATGCAATCTTGAAACATATGAGGAAGTCATATATTTTAGCACATTGGGTTATAATTTGTTCAAAATCCTCGTGCATTGGGAGGTTAAGGAAGAAAATGCAGTTGTTTGGCCAAAGTTCATAGAGAATTTGTAGAAAATAACTGTAAATCACTAGAAATTATACTTGAACCATTGTAATTTTACATTATTTTGACCAAGTATTCACTCAAACCTAGATATGAACACCCAGAATATGAATATGAATATGAACGGTGAAACCATATAGAACAAACTATTAGTACAAGAAGTCACATTCTATGAATCCACCATTTTGTGTGCTCATTACATTCTTTTCAATATATCTTGGATTTGTTTTATGAACGATGTTATTGTCAGTTATTGATGTGAGAAAAAAAATATCTCCTCATTTTTGGGCCCAAGTGAGACTCACTTCCATTTCAACATGCCTTCTATTCCATTTGCTAAGAAACACATATTATTCTTTCATTCAAATTCCTGACAATTTTTGCAATTCATTGAAATAGGGGACAATATTAGTGCACGTACCATACTCTTGTAACAGGCCACAGTATATTCTTGAAAAACTGACAGATGTTGCCAAACTGATAAGCTTCCTCTTTAATTGTTGTCCATATCCATTTCCGCAAGGTGGGTATCCCAAATCAAAGATTTCTTTCCTTGGTGTCACATTCATGGCGAATATCCTTTCTGTGAACATCAATCAGTCCTTGTACCATTGCCAGCTTTCTACTCCTACCCTGCCATACAGTGATTGTAGGATGGTTCCTTCGTAATCTAAGAAAATACTGAAGGTGTAAGGAACTTGAATATGCCTTCAAAATTGCCTTGCGGTCAGAAACGTAATTTTCAGTATCAACAGATCAGAAGTTCCACACAGTGGCTACGAGGCATCAGACTTTGCACTTGCAGGTACTGACCACCTTAGTTCTACAAGCATCAGAATCTTTTTTTCCTCCTTGCTGGCTCTCACTTCGGCAAGAGGATCTGTAGTGGACAAGCGATAGCCAAGGTTCTACAAACTCTTTAAAAGTGAAGCATAAGAAGCAGAGATGCAACCAAGTTACATCCATTATGTATAATCTGGATTTCAAAATCTGTTGATAGAATCACAGATTGCATTTAGAATCTGTGCAAAAGGACCAATAGAAATTGGGATTATGCCTTTGATGATGTGGCGAGACCAAAGAATCTGGAGTTGCTGTTCGCCAGGAGCTCCTTGGGGCAGCCCTCTTCGACCTGTCATCACGTATGCGTTGTATCAGTATTGATACCGTTGTGTAAACATGGGAAGTAGGTCCAGTTATTTTCAATCATCTAGAACTGTAATGAGTCTCAAAAGAGTGTTTAATCCGTAAAAAACGAGAAGCCGAAATTGAGTCATTAGAATTTTCAGCAGTTTTATAGTTGGGCGTCACACGGGACTTTCTTTAGTTCGATTTTTTCAACTTATAGACAAATCAACTTCTGCAATGTTCATCACAGCTTCTGATTGATTAAAATTTGACCGCATCTGCATTATAGTTTCCACAGTATGATCAAACGCATTGGCCATTTTGTAACCATGAATCCTTAGTCGTTGAGAGGCTGAAGAATTGCTTAGTTCCACAAGAACAAGCACCAACAGTTCTGTGACTTCAACGGAGACACTGTGGACCTATGAGGAAGAGCCACGTACCAATCTTCCTTGCTCCATTATCATAATCCGATGTAAGTCGATAATAGTCGAGATCCTATGGGCTATGATGATGACAGTCATGTTCGCACACTCTTTCTCCACTGTCTTGTTTAGTAGTGCAGTAGTTTGAGGGTCCACATTTGCGGTGCACTCATCCAAGCACAATATCTGCAGAGCATTGGAGCAAGCTATCAATGCCTGCTGAGCTATCACTTGGAACATCGCAAGACATTCTCATCAAACGATTCGAACGGAAGAGGGAGTGCTGACTTACGCGAGCAGTCCCCAAGAGCGAGCGCGCTAGGCATAGAAGCTGTCTCTGCCCTTGCGAGAGGCTCTCTCCTCCCTCTCTTACAGGTCCACTCAGTCCTCCCGCAGATGTCACCGCTTCCTTCAGATGACACATTTCGAGAACTTCCCACAATTTGGAGTCGCTTGCACAATTCATTGGGTCTAAATTTTCCCTGCGGATAGTGCAACGCAAATAATTCTATCAAATTACGTGATAATTACTCTTTTTGCAGATCTGTAGGACAGAGGATTGCGTGCTTGCGAGTTCAAATACAGTGCTCACCAAGCGGAGTTTTAACAAGCACATCGATCTAAAATCATTTTATGCAGCTAGACGTCGACACTGAACTAAAGATTTGTGTTGGTTTCCTGCACAGTTTTGCTGAAGCTCTAGATTATGAAAAGGAATGCCCAAGGCCGATCTTTTAAACACGGAAATCAACCTACATATGTGAGGAGAGTAGAAAATCGTATGATTACCGAATACTTCCTCCGAAAAGGAAGGGGCTCTGAGGAACGATTGTGAGCCGGGATCGTAGGCGCTGAAGGGCAACGTGAGATGTAATAACTCCATCAATCACAATGCTCCCTGCACTGATTGGTGTCAAACGGAACAGGCTATTGAGGATACTTGACTTTCCGGCTCCAGTTCTGCCAGCGATACCAATCTGAGACCCCAAACATAGCGCTCTTTCAGTTAAACCAAATGACAAATATTTAGGGGTGATTTCTAATCCTGAACCATTATCAATAACTACTACTCAAATGTAGAAACACGCAATACTTCGTAAGTCTATGCAACGACTTCCGGGAAAATACATGACGTCCTGTGGATTGTATACGTTTACAGCAACGTGTTAGCCATCATTATGGAATTGATAAGAGTAAGTCCAAGAACTTCGCTAAGATATGCTCAGTAGTCGCGAATTTGAATGAAAGAGATTGCTTACATGTTCACATGGTCGAATGGAGAAGGTAACATCATTTAAGGCGGGTGGCAACCACGGATAGTAAAGTAGGCTGACATGATTAAATTCTACAGCACCTCTTGTTGGCCAAGCCGGACTCACTTCCTGTTGACCTTCGTCAGTCTCTCCCGTCACATCCATATACTGCCATGTTACCAACGGCTCACTTTTTTGAGAGGTATGCAAGGGTGGGCTTCCCACATAATATTCCCATAGAATGATTTTCGTCAAATCTCAAGCTGCAAATTTTTTCTAAATCACCTACCTTTTCTAAACCTTCGAAGAGAAATATCATATTAAAAGATAAATCTACCGGTAAACAACGATGACTTGCGCGACTATTTGTCGGTTATTTGGATTAAAATAACAAAGTTCAACCACAGAAAGCAATAGCCCACAATTGTAATCCTCAGAAATTAGGACAGAGTCCCTTAGCATCCACTGACATGATGTACTTTGTATAGGATACCTGCTGCATGCGCTCAACTGACACCATCTCCTGTTCAGTTTCGGCAAAGGTTGTCATAATACTACTGAGATAACCGATTATAGGCGTGGCATAAGCCAAGCCAAGTCCCACCTATTGTCCACTCAGCATATAAATCAATTAGTACATCTGACTCGGCTCCGACTCCATTATAATCAGCACAAGAACAACAGAATACATCCAGTATAACTAATATAAGAGGGGTAAAATATTTCAAAAAAATGGCTTTTATGCAAATGAAAGAGCTTATATTATCAGGAATAAGATGTTGAGGATTTGTACCAAGCCGGCTGTTGCAGTTGCAACATGAGCCTGAGCATGAATGTGATTGGTAACAGCCATGATGCTTATGAAGCCGATAAGCACTGATGCTAGCATCTGCACACAGAATCAGGAACAAATTGTTAAATCGAGCACATCAACAGTGGATGCTCCAAGATATTACATCTAATTCACCTGTTCACTGCCCCTAAACCTCTAGGGGTTTTGTGACTTCAGTAAATCCCTAAATCACAACAAGCGCAATTCAAATGCCTGGAAGTGACTTCAGGAAGAAATATAATTTGTTCTTCCCTTTGCCCTAGAAGAGGTGTTTTCTCTCTGCTCTCCCTGGTGTTTTAAAATAGAAGGCAGTTAAGAACGAAGACAAGGTGAACAAGTTACTAGTAAACCTCAAGACGAAATGCTAGCCACAAGCCTGCAGCCCTTTCTGTATATGATGCCTGTTGCCGGTCTGCTACATTCTTCCAATTTCTGGTCGCAAATGCAGTCTGTTAACAGCTTCAAATTTGTCGGCATTAAAATTTGAAGAAAGATTGAGCAATTCAGAATGGTCAATCGAGCAAGCGAAAGCAATTTTCCACCAAAGAAAAGCACATTCTTCATTGCTGACCTGTGAACCAGTTGCAAGCGTGCTCCAAAGAGAAAATTCAACTCAGACACCAAGTATAGCTTTCTTAATTTCAGTTTCACAAGCCTTTAGAATATTTCCAATCCAGGCTCTAATTTCAGCTACCAAACCTCAAGGACTTTACTTAAACGGAAATGACAGCATGAGCCCACGTACCTGCGCTCCAAATGCACGGATCGTCACACAGCCTTCAAGCATTTCTGTGAAGGAAGTATACACTGGAGAGCGGAAGATGCTCTGCAGTCTCCGCAGCTCACGAGAGGTTTCGCGATAGTATCTCTGCAGCGACGAGACAAAGAATCAGAAAATTTGGGCTCAGATATTCATGCAGGGACCGTAGACTCGTCATTACTGAAGCCTTGAGTCGCAAAAACCGGAGCAGAAACGCTAAAATTGAACTCGACCATAAATACCGAAGAAACCTTTCATCTACAAGAGTTCTCAAGTCGGTTTTTGGTAGGACCATGCCAAGTTCAGAACACAACAATTAAAATGATTTGCATTCAAAGAGAGTCAAGAAGGTTCATTATTGTCATGAACACTCCAAGATGAAATATTTCCAAAGCTATTACCTCAGTATAAAACACTGCGGGGAAATGCAACGAAGACGGAAAATGTACCTGAAGTTTTACAAGGAAATAACTAAGCAGCAGCAGCAGCACCAAAAGTGCTCTCTGCATCCGAATACTGCCAATGTCAAAATCGTATTCTACGGTACACCCAAATATGCCCCAGTAATAGTTAAACATATCGAACTTTCAGTTCCATTACATTTAATGATGATCAATGAAGAGGAAGTTCCATAGCATGGAAATGCTTTACCTGGATATAAAAGAGGACGCAGGTGATCCCTATCAGAGAAAAGACCTGAGCAAGAAAAATGTTCGCTATGAACGGTAGGCTGTCATCTACGGAATACAGGTCCGACGAAAACCTGCAAAATCGTAGGTATCAATCAGAATTCTAATTTAGCCATATCCTGCACTAAGATGGCTCAAGTCAAAACTCACGTATCTTTCACCACTATCAGACAGACGTTAGACTTGCTAGCAACTTACTCTCAAAAGATCGTCTGGACAGCAATTCACTCCAGATCCGGTTACATGTAAAATCCCTTTCTCGGCAGTTCACTTCTACATCTGCTCTAATGATCATGACCGATCATCTCATGTACAAACTTCCACACTGACTTCGACGCATAAATTTTATGTTTAAACCGGTTTTCGGGTATTTTCACCTGTTTAGAATGCGACCCCGGGGATTGCGGTCAAAGAAAGTAATGGGAGCCGACATCACTTTCTGCAAGAGGACATCGTGCATCTGATAAGCTGCTCGGAGTCCCCCATATGCAAACGAAAATGCGCGGGCAAAAGTGAAGATCGAGTGAATTCCACCCAACGCCAGCATCACTTGCTGTTGAAGATTCCAGATTACAAAGGAATTAGAACGACCAGATGAAAGAGGGATGAAAAGAAACAATACAGTCACTCATGTGGCACAAGCAATGCACTAAAGCAAAAAAAGGAGATGTCTAAATACGGTGTGAAATTAACCGCAAAAACGTAGGATAATGTCTCGGTTCTTGATGATGTCAAAAGGGGCGACAATATGATGTACTAAGCGAATTCTCTGAAAGTCCATGCACTTCGACATATTTTTACACAATTTCCAGAAATCAAAATTAACTTTTTATTCAAACAGGGCCACAGGTTTCTAGCAAATCAACAAAAGTCCTTATTATTTCTCATAGACTGATTATTGAGTCTAAGTTTGAATACATTCTGCTATTAAGTACGTGATTCAAAGAAGCGCCTTACAAGATAGAACGACGTTGAATGCAGAGCGTCATCAACGTGATCGACCCAATAAGTGATCCATAGATCACCAGCGTTTTGAGTCGCTTGCATAAGCGTAGTACTCACTAATATGATGGCTATTAACCACCAACCTGTGAAAGTCCCATAAGCTCTGCACTCCACCACCAATGACAAAAAACCCATATGTTCAGTCTAGCCGTATAGAGAGACAATCAATAATGGACTGAGTTTCGAAATTGGTAATGCGTACTCGTGCTCCAACATGTTCCATAAAACCATGGGTTGTCATTCCGTTTGGAAATTTTCTGTCAACTCAAAACAAAATTGAGGCTTATTGGCCAAAAAGCAATTGTTGCGAGACCCAAAAAACCCTTGGTATTGGTGGTTAAGAGCTTTCAATAGATATAACTAACGATATTTGATAAGTCTAAATAGAAATACGAAAGCAACAAATTCGATCCCTCCATCAACAAACAGCAGCCACCTACCGGAACACGGATGCCTGAACACGGCCCACTTTCCGAACTTCCTCCTCAATCAGTGGCACTGGTGGCACCACGCAAGACACAGAGATCTCTCCAGTTTCGGTGGCACAAATTCTGTTGCTCTTCTTATCCATTTCAAGATCCACATTGAGTGTCGACACGTTGTCGAGGAGCACATAATCATCCTTAACAGCTTTTTCCATGTCGATAGGCGTCGGATCCGCAGATGATAATAAAGAACTCGACGCGTTCCGAACGTTTTGTGAGCCACCGATTAAGCTGCCTATTAAACACCACTAGATAAGTTAAATATGAATTAATAGGTTGAGTACTTCGCTTTTGGATGTGCTCTAATTTGGTTACGGCGGAACTTGCAATCAATAAACACCTCAAGAAAGGTAAAGAAGATGTTGCTGAGAATGACACTGCGGAATCCTGGTTACCTTCTCTAGGTGCGACGCTCTCGATGGTGTTGATTGAAGAACTACCAGATTTTGCCAGAAGTGGACTTTGAGTATTCGGTACAATTCCCTCGGTATTTGGCAACCCATCAACTACATATGACGACGGCAAACCAGAGGGCTTTCCACAATACGTTATACATCCATTTTCCAGTGCAACCACCAGATCCGCAACCAAAATTGCCTGTCAAAAACGTCGAGTAACTGCTGAGCAGCGAGGTGGTAATTGAAAACTATAGCCAACACTCAGATTCCTAACTTATCAAGATTCAGAGTTAACCGAAATTCCTTGATGTCAGAATTGAACCATTATAGGTGCTAGATGACCAACCTCAGAATGATAGGTGCACAGAATACATGTCTTCCCGCTCTTTCCTAGACCAGCTATCGTATTATGTAGAAGAAAATTTCCCACGTGAGCGTCTACAGCGCTCAAGGGATCATCAAGGATATAAATGTCACGATCCTGGTATAACGCTCTGCCACACAAATTGAGCGTCATAATCAATAACTAAGTACACATGTCACAACATAAACTACGCAAGCCTTCCATAATAGTTTGGATCGTACCGAGCAAGAGCGACCCGAGCTTTCTGACCGCCTGAGAGGTTAGAGCCTTGATCAGCGATTTCAGACATGTCCCCACCCTGCATATTCTGAATATCCTCTTCCAGTGCGCAAGCCTTCACAATACCGTCGTACCTGAGCAAGTCGATGGTCATTATAAGTATGTTACAGGACAAGGCAAGTGAAATCTTTAGCTCCATGTTGCTCTATCCGAAGTTGGGGAGAAACCTGAGGGAAATTGACATGTATCAAAAATAAGACCCACTTTGATGAAGTGTCTTGATGACTCTCTAAGCCAGTGATATCATTTTTGCAACAGAGGTTTAAATACCGATGAACACCACAGTAACTATGTGAGGAAATTATGAGAACGAATCACGCAACAACCTCTCAGCATCATACGGAGATCCAAACAAGATGTTGTCACGAACCGTTGCTGACTGGATCCACGGCGTCTGAGTTACAGCCATTTCCCATGTGTGATAATTAGTATTATCTCTTGCATACACAGAAACTGCATATTATTTTCCCATGACCTATATCTAAGTGATATATCCTGTACAGGGAGTCACAAGAAAACAAGAGTAGATGCATTTAATTTTTGGACAAGAATGATGATGAAAGCAGCAGCAACTCAGTCAAAATAAAAACAGCGCTCCGCGCAATCTTGGGAAACCGTTCATTGAGCAATGGTTGTCAAGTGACGAGTCATCGCGATCAAACACACAAATAATATGGAGGAAAATTTCCCTGGTCAATTAGAAATCCATTCAGAGAAATCATATGAGACAAACCTGGGCAACGTAAGCGGCAGAGTCGGGGACGCGTACTTCGCCCCTCAGGCATTGCATTTCTCCCAGAAAAGCTGCCAATAAAGACGATTTACCAGCTCCTACCTGGGGTCGTCAAAAATATCGCTCAAAACTCTACTCAATCAAACGGTAGAATTTCCATTCACACAGTTGAGAGTCTATGCCAGGATTTAAAATACAAACAAATAAACAAATCTAGAAAACATCCAAGTACACGTGAAGAACAGCAGTCATATATTAAGGACATTTCTACTTTCAATATCTCAGCTAAACATCTATCAGCCAAATTCATTCTGGGAGAGAGGCTGAAAGGGCTGTATGATAAGGCACCTTTCCCACGATGACAACCAAAGAGCCTTCTGGTACAGATAATGAGACGTCGTTGAGGGTCAAGGTCGCATCCCTCTCGTTAGACCATGTAAAAGCAGCATCTTTAACCATAATGGCTTCTCCACGGACATTCACATGTGGACGCTGACCATGATCACTACAATAAAAGAATTTGGTTGCGTTCGGCACATCTGAGATGGAACCAATGACTTCCTCCTCATCTGTATCTCCAAAAACTTTAGTCGTCCAATTGGAATCAGTCTCAGGGCAACACAGGTACCGACAAAGGCGGCGGACGGAGACTTGGGCCTGCATTGAGTTGAATTTAAAATTCCAGAGGGCAATAATCTCGCATCTGCCGATCGTCGGAAACAGTCATGTGGATGTCCAATTAAACGGTATGAGCACCCAGATACTAGAATTTTTCTTTACGCTATCAATCGATCTCCATCAAAAGCTACCTTCCTAGGAAATCGGTCAAACAAGCAGCAAAGAGTCAGGTGTTACCTCGATGATACTATTGATGACCCATGGAAAGTTATTGAGTGGTCCCGTGAGAATGTCAAAGAGAGCAAGACTTGTAAACACCTGTTCATGTGCACAATACAGTCAGTTCAAGGTCATTACCTTTCACTGTCATTTCACGAAATACGCTTAAATCAGGAATAATCAGCAAAGGCTCACGGGCATGCCTGATCAAATTTACTATGGAATAGAATAGAAATGAAGACTGTAGACGCACGAGAAGGAGAAAGAAGTTAAAAAAAGATCCATGCGTAGCATTTTAACGTTCTCATAGTACCGTGGCTGCGTCAAGCTTGTGCCCCGTGACCACAAAAAGACCAAGTGTGAAGATGGTAAAGAACACGGGCGTTCCTTCCCAGAAGTACACACAAAACGCGTCCAGATACTTTGTGATCTGAAGCCATTCCACAAACAAGGCTTTAAGGTCATGAATTACAGAGAATATGAAAACAGGATTCGCCTCTAGAGAGGAGAAAACAAAAAAGTATTCGGCTTGTGAAGAATCACCGGTGATTGAGTCAAGGAACATATCTAAAATCAATTATTTCCGCAGATTGGAAGGCTTGACATACAGATAACTGTTTCAGCTCACGAGTTCGTGTCTCCATGATTCGACTAGAAAAAACATGCTCCCACGTATACATCTTGACGGTGCGGATGTACGTCAAAAGCTCACCCATCAGCCTCACTCTGGACAGATACGAAGGATTATGACGAGAGTCCATGGATGCAGGAGGAAAATATCACAACTGCATATGAATATGTCCAATCTAACTATGAGGTAGCAAGTAATACCTTTCATCTTTCTCCTTCATCATTTTCTTACTTGCCTCAGCAATTTTCAAGGCGATGATTCGGTTGACTGATAAGAGCAGAAAATGCGGGTCAACAGATGGCACCTAGATTTAGGTGAAAACCACTATGCCTCATTGGTTGTGACAGAAAGGAATCACAAGTAATCGAATAAATATTAACCTGCTCGGAAGGATGAGAAGTATTAGGAGAAAATGAGCCAGAGGCCAACAGAATTCGTGAATGGAATTTTTGTAGCCACAGTGATAACTTGGTTAATTGTATTGGCTTGTAATAGCACTGATGAAAATGAACTCAAGTAATCTCATCACATTATCATAATAGCAATTCAGTGTCACGGCTTGGCAATCTCTCACCAGGTATGAGGAGGATGATAACTGCCAGGCCCGCCAGGAAAGCAAATTTAACTTGCATGTAGAGCATTCCTAGGGCCACAATTACCTGCAATGGTACGCTGATAACAAACAAGTAGGAGCACACACACAACTTAGTCATTTAAATTGTTGCTCATAGAAGTATCAATGAATGTACTAAAGCAGGAGAGGGAGGAGCACAATTGTGTGAAAATGAATGAAAAAAAATATAATAGACCGTAAGAAAAAACTGTAGTTGAAAATGGAAAAAGGAGGCGATGAATACCTCCAAAGGTCGTGGGCAAGAGCGCAAAGTTCAATCACCCGATTCGCGTCAACGGACATGAGTGTCTGAATTTCTCCACTAGAGAAGGAGCTTCGCTGGGATAAGCTCACACACATAGACTGCACATCACCCGGCATCCACGGCAATCATCATAATCGTATTTGCAGTACGCAATACGAACTCAGCGTTAATTAATTGGGGCGATCAGGCCTCTGTGAGGTTATACTTTAATAAGACACCTAAAAGCTACGAGAAGTTATTTCAGACAAACACTTGAATATCAAAACAACTCTAGCAGACAGGAACTTGTAACCCGAATTAAAAATAATTAGCACAACTATAACACTTTCTTTAAAGTTTTTGAAACAGTACGCCAGTACGAGAGACTTAGATCCTCACCAGCTGAAAAAACAGGACTTACCAGGCAAGATAAAAGCTCATAAAGTAAGATTTAGTACACTAAAAAGTGTTCAGCACCATCGAAAGCAGGAATGATCACAACAACGATTCTGTAAACACCAACGATTCAAGAGAAGTTCTCTTAAATACCATTCGGATGTTTTTACATTAAAGATTTCTGAGTAAGTAAACGATACTCTCTTCGGAAAAGCTGACTAAAAGTGATTTTACCTTGCAGTAAACCATGGTAGTGAGACTTGATTCGAGCTGCAATCTCAGCTTGGTCATGCGATACTCGTACTGCGTGTCCAGTACAGTTCTGCTCAGATAAACAGGTCGAAATGTTTGACGATATCTCAAGAGTGATACAACTACCAACCAAAATATCATGTTTGCAGACGATTACAATTGTCTACAATTCTTCAAGCCTACAACAAAATATCAAGTTGATTGGAAATAGAACGTAATTAAGATCATCAAACAAAAAAGTAATGGATCGTTGGTATTGATGATTGAATGAAGAACTGAATGTTACTATGCATATACCTGACGGCAGACAACACTCCAAAAGTAATTGCACACGCATAACCCCACTGCGATCCATGTTCAGGCCCTGTAGCACCACATGACTGTACGTCACTTACTATCACTTACCTGAAAGCAGACAAATATCCATCACAAAGCGAAAAAAAGCTCTACCTGATTGCAGGAACTTAAGAATCTGGTTCAAAAGTATGGGACCCGTGAATGCCAGTATGACATTAATGAACTGCAAAACAGATACTCCTGTGTGTGAGAATCAGGTCAGCGTGCCAATAGAAACGTGTCAGCTCAATCAATGCAAAAGCAATAGACGGAAGGAGATATTGAGCATCGTAAAGTCAAGGCATCCATTCAAAGAAAGTCACTATAAATAGATTACTCGACACATTCAAGTTATCTGCACCACAAGTTTCTTAAATTGGATTAAGAATTGAGGACCTTAAAAGCTCCAAGGAAAATGTACTTTCGACCGTAGGCATGGAAAACAGCCCAAAGAAGTGACGGGTCATTTCTATCGCGTCTGCATTCCTGCTCCCAGCACCTCCATAGTCGGCCACAGCATAATTGAGGTGCCAGATCAGGGGGTACAACCAGCAGGTCTGCTTGCTCAAGCTGTCTTTGAACGCCTGCTTGCAAGAGTGGATTGACCCAGGAGAATGTCAAAGAACTCCACCAGGAACGGCTACTTCTCAACTTCTGCAATACGTAGGAGAGTAATACACAACCATCAGATCTCTCGAATTGGGTACGAAGATGTAATCTGATTTAAAGACATTTTCGAGCAAGCTAAAACTGTGGAGAGTATGGACAGTTATAAGCCAAATGAACAGACACTTTCAGAAACCATTGAAAGAGGATCAACACAAATCCCTATTTCAATTGCTCAAATATTATAGAAGTAGGAGAGAACGAGTTGATAATGCCGTGCACTCACCTCATCCGCCTCAGATCGAGACACATGAAGAAGAGGTAATCGTTCCCGAGACTCCTCCATCTTTGCCTCGCGAGAATTATTCAGGTTGGAATCTCTGACAAGAACACGAAGCAGAAAAAAGACTTGCATGTCAATTGAAAATCCAAGAAATTTCTCTAAGAAATGAGGATGCGAAAATGTGAGTACTTCTGAGAGTCGACGGTTGTCGATCGGCCGAATTCACATCACTGTACAGTACTCTAGAAACCGTGTCTGAGTTCACCATAACCTAAAACAATTTAAGTGCAGGTTAATCCCCAGTAATTTTATACCTGTTGGTGTCCATCTTATAACCAACTTTACCGTTAGCAGAAGAACTGGAAATATCAATACATAAAATGAGAGACAACGACTGTATAATTGGCAGAGCCACTTCTTGTACCCTAAACACCAGAAATATAAAACTACAGATGAATAAATAATTTTTATTACTCACCAATCCATAGAAACGATGTATGCTTGCGATACGCTGCACTTCTCTGCCATCATTTTTGAAACGGTGCAACGCGCCAGATCGACCAATTTCTGGCACACCCAATCCCAAAGTACAAAGATTGAGGAAAAGCCCGAATTCCAAATGCAAACGAACATGCATTTCCAGGAAATTCTAATCTTCAAACAAGCAATTGCTGCGCACAGAATTCATTAAGATATTTAACCTTTGTGTCTACATCAGCAAACGTGGAGTGGGACACTCTCTATACGGTTGCAATTTCGAGCCCTAAATAATGATTCTGTCACGTTAGCCAACAATCTCGAACCATCGAAAATTCGCATCGCCGAAGGCGAAATTGGAGAGTGCCGGAGCCAACCTTTCGCTCTCATCTCTGATCACAACATCACTAATCACAAATGACACTCTCTTGCTATGAATTCGTGAAATTGTCGGTAGCATTGCTGACCTGGATTAATTACCGGTCTACCGGTAAACCATCAGGACAACCTGCAGGTTCGAGGGAATTTAATGAAGATGGTGACAAAGGACTTCGAAATCGTTCAACTACAATGTGACAATGGATTCGGTGCGCATGAAGGTAGAGAGCATCATTGACAGCATTTATCATTGACAGCAATCACTTGTACTTCACGATATTCATGTAGCAGGGAGCATTCAAAAGCAAGCCATGTAAACGGACAGTGTGCCTCCTCGCTTTCAAAATTGCAAAACAATCAAAAGAAAATCTGACACCCATGGACTTCTGCAGTTCCCACAGATCATGCACAGCCTTCTCATCACTCGCCAACAACCCTAAATCTCAAATCAGTAGAAAAGAAGAGACGATGTACATACTTGCGCTTCAACATGAACAACCCAAGGGAGTTGTTACCCCGCAAGTGAGAAGTTCCCAGATGTTCGTCAACTACTCTGCAACTCCTTCGTGCAAGATTCACACCCGTGCATCTGATCTGTGCCAACACAAAGAAAACATGAGCTTTCAAATTGACATACACGTCCCAAGTCGAGAAGTCGAATCCACAAAGAAGCACAGTTTCAAGGTTTCTAAGGTCTGCCACGGAAGCACCCAAAAAACGCAGCAGCACTACCTCAAATTTGCAATAAAAGCAACAAAGAAGCGCAGATGAAAGATTCACATCCACTTGGTTAGCCGGCGCTAGAAGAGAGTGAAAATGGACACCGTCAAGCAACCCCACAGTCCAGTCGCAGAAGGAAACGCGTTCGAGGTCGAAGAAGGACCTCCCAAACCCTTGCCTTGCGATCAATTCACTGTACTGCACATTCTACAGTAAGCTGAAGATGCCACACCGAGTCCAAGGGATCCAGTTATTATTCTGGCGCAGTCCTACAAGCGTTTCTTGGAGAGAATTTTGTTCTTCCCCAAGCATGATTCCTTAACCCTTAAAAGAGGTTGGGTTTTCCTATCATGGTGTCTTGCCTCTTTACTCTGTCGGCACTCTGAGGGTTATTTAGAAGGGCCGCCTTGTACGAATGTCTTGCAAAGTCAGCAGTCATATGCAACATCACACTTACCGACTGAGACAAATCTGATAAACACAATTCCAATTCTCATAATGACATTGCGCAGAACCCTAATCCAATTCTCCATGTATGCACAATGATTAAGAGACACTCACAATAGTGATCCCAGACATTCAAATCAATCCTAAAGTAAGTTAATCTCAAAAAACTATTGTTCCAACTCATGGGGACAGTTATAATCTCTCTATACATTGAACCAAGTTCCTTGTGAGCATTGGCATCAACATTGGCAACCACAACATCCTTTTCTGACTTAAAAACTGCATTATCTTTTTTCATTTACCTAAACGCCAAAAAAAGAACAAATCATTTTTTTGTGTAATGATGATTCTCACACAGAATGCGAAACTGTGCATCTTACGGTGTGATAGGAGCAAACAAAACAACAACAATAGATATTGTTTTCTAAACCCTTTGTCAAATGATTCACCTAATACATCATACTGCTACAAATTCAACATATCTTAGTACTACAATACAATTTTGACTCGATCTTCTGCATGGGTCATATACAATGAGATACATAAGCAGATCTTACAGGGGCTAGACTTTTGCAGTGGCCACACTTACTAAAAGCAGACCATCGGATATCGAGGATCAATCATGAGAACAGAACCGAACCAAATCAGAAGGCAAAAACAAGAAAACATTGGTCGACAAAATGGGTTGTCTTCGGCAAAGTATAGCACAAAAACCGCTTTTTTCTATAGGAGAACCATCTGGCTTATGTTTCAATAGTGCGCAACTTTAAAACCACGTTTATTTATTTTTTGACTTTGCTTTGAAATCTTGAACTCCACATATTACTATTGAACTCAACGTTCAAAACCCTAATACTAGAGAATCTTGGCTACGATGAATCTCCCTAAAATTAGCAGACGGGCCTAAGTTGTCTTGAGCTGAATTCTATAACGTTATGCAGCGATAAGAATGAGCTTCAAGCTTAAACACAAAGAAGAAAAACTCTACCCGCAGCAAGTCTTAATACCAAAATTTCATGCCAACAGAATCATCTACCATATGCAACCCCTGCAACCAAGTGGCACATAGGAAACCCAGAAGCAAAGACCGAAGAAGCACCTTCTTCATTTCACCTTCCGACCCGTGAGAGTTTCCTTCTTGTACTCATCGTCTCCACTGTTTGCGAAAACTCCACTTCAATTGCATCTGCCAAGTTGGTAGCTACAGGCGTGGAACTCGAGCGGAACGAGCCATCAGAAGAAGACGTTATCACCATTACTGAAGCCCTAAGTCTTCCTTGGTGCAAGCTTTGAGAGCCTCTGGGAAAGCTCACGTGCAGTGCCCACAAGATAGAGGGAAACAATGAAACTCGTGATGAAATGGATGAAATATTCAAGGTCCAGGCAATGGATTCAAGTTTTCATCTTGTTAAGGATTTCGTTGCAGTGAGAATTTTGTTGTAGATAGGATTCAGAAACCATAGACTACGCACGACTGCACATGGACGTACTCGCCAGTACCGTCGGTGGGCAATAAGTTAATTAAATTATACCTTGTCTAATGGACACGGAGCAGCCGAGCAGCCGTTATCGAGGACAACCCTTTCGCATCCCTTTAACAATAGCTTCGTCTTCATCGTCCCTGAGTTCCCAAATTGGAGTGTTGGTCGGAGTGGAAATCAAAACCGTGCGTTGTGCAAACTCAGTCTCATTGACCATGACAATTAAAAACAGTTCGGTGTGAAGTGTACGGATAATTTTCAGAATTTAAAATAATGGTAGTCTGAAATGGAAGGACGTTTCGTATCTTCCAATTCCATATAAGTTGAATGTGGTTCGAAACTTCAACATATGCACTTGAAGATATTTTGCTGGAAGCTCCTTAAAATTGATTTTCATCTCAGTACTGGGCCGACCACCAACTTTGGACACGAGGCACATTAAGATGTATGAGAAATACATGAATCAAATCAGCTTAATGACGATGATCTGATTACAGTAGATAGGCACCTCGATCAGCAAGCTGTAATTCACGGATCACATCATTCCATTCCGAGTGAGTGACTGGAATAGCCAGAATTTGTCATGATTGGCGCAAGCGACGTAATAAACAGGTTGAAGCCTTGGAGGATTTTGGACCTGAGAATTTCTGAGAGACACTCTGATTGCTCGGCGGGTGTCAAAGTACAAACTTGGTATATTATTATTACGACCACCTCATTACAAAGTTGGAAGATCAAACGACGAAATAATTAGGTTAGAACAACGGGTCGGTCACGACCGACGAGAATCGATGTGCTGCTGGAAATGGTTCAGCAGTGGTCTCCATCATCGCCAGCAATCCATGTCAAATGTGTCAATTGACAAGCTCCTTCACGAGAAAAAAATCCCCGAACATTGCTCAAAGAGACCGATCTGACCAAATCAAGAGGTGAAGCTGCCCTGGTGGACAGAACATCCAGAGAGCGGAAGCCAAGATGATTCCTGCTGTGCAGACGGAGAAGCGTCCTCGATTATTCGGCGGGGCCGACCCGGACTGCGGTAACTGCTGCACAGCATGCCTGCTGCCCTTCTTCTCAAGACTACCACTTCTAATAACTGAATTAATTCAAATGTTTGCACTGATGATTATCTGCAATTAAAGTCCCAAGATCCGGGTAATTATCATTGGGAAATTTTAAGCATATATTTTAGCCATGGGCGATGCAGAGCGTGTGCGGGTGACGGTAAGGGTTAGACCACCTACCCAAGCGGAGCAAAGGGAGGAAGACAGGCCGCCATTTATATTCCTGGACACCGACAAAAATACTGTTATTTTGCGTCGCAAGTAAGCCTGTGATCTAACGATCTTTACTGAACTTACGGTGTCCAACCCTTAGATGTGTCTTCGTATTCTTTTATTTTCATTTCTTTTGGCACAATCTGAAACAA
Source organism: Antitrichia curtipendula (assembly GCA_951230915.1). Classification (NCBI taxonomy): domain Eukaryota; kingdom Viridiplantae; phylum Streptophyta; class Bryopsida; order Hypnales; family Leucodontaceae; genus Antitrichia; species Antitrichia curtipendula. The sequence goes on from OX579634.1 coordinate 6,367,585, forward strand.
GGTTTCATTTGCGAAAGGAGTATGTTACAAGAAGTCCGGGGAAAGATGCAGAAAAACAGGGAAAGTTCTACCCGCTAGGTTGTTCCGAGTCCAAGTGATTGTCCGCTGTCATCTCATGCAGAGCTGGCTAAAACGATCTCACTGGGAATCAAATTTAGTCAGCATCTTCTCCTCGTAGTGTTTTATTGAATTTTTCAACACGCGACGTCGTTTAGGTTAATTGATCAGCCAGAGGTTCATGCTTTTATACGTTTAATAACCAACGAAAGAGGGTGTATAGTAGTGGAAATGGCTGCGTAAACATGTGAAATCACCGAGAAAAGTTCTTTATTCAGCCTAAAGATCTTCAGAATCCACGGGACAGCCTAGCGGGGGTTGCTTGTGGGAGGAACATAATAACATTCTTCACGAGTTGAGGATGGTCCGTTTTAACGCACTGCCAAGACTGTCGGTTGCTGTGTCACTTGAGTTGGCTACCACAACTTGCCAGTAAATTCAGTTGAGATTCTATAGATACTGATTCGAAATTAAAGGTCTAATTATCTGTCTGCTTGATTCAACCATCGACCATATCATGGCCAGTTTTGGATTAGTCTGCGGCGAAGCTGATCAGAGAACGTGGTTTAGAACTTGTGAAGCATCGCTCACGCATATTCAAACTCCTCCCTTAGTGGTCATTCACCTTCCTTCGCACCGTGAGAACACATGTATGAATTATAACTATATCGGTTTAATTGCTTCGCTGGATGTTTGATTCAAATCAGGTATGGCAACTTCAAGCCCTCGTATACATTAAACCTTATTAATTTTGTGGCAACGTAACTTATATGCAGAGGAAGCTTTGTGGACTTCACTGAGTTTCAGTTCGATGCTGTTCTGCCATCGACAGCGCTTCAAGTTGACGTTTACAACATGGCTGCACGCACTATTGTCCTAGTAAGTCTGGGAGTATGTCTCCAAGCGTGACAAACGTCCTTGGTACTAGGCATTGCTTAGTTCTGTCCTTACCCAACAAGAATGTAGGCGAAATCAAGGCATAAACAATCAATAATAATGATGTAAATTGTAAGGTTTGAACTCTACAGTACAATAGTCCTTGAACTTATAATTTGCGGAACAGTTTGGGACTGAAAGTTTGGAGGTTCCTGAAGGTTCAAATTTTATGCACTTGAAAGTCCGAAGAGGTCCATGATATGTGGCTTGATTGAGTTGATTCCTGGGTTGACTCTGAATAGGATGTTCTCAATGGCTACAATGGAACGATCATGGCATACGGTCAGACTGGGGCTGGGAAGACTTACACTCTCTCCGACAAGCTTACAAGTGGAGAAGGCATTACCGCCGTCGGAGGTTATATTACTTTGGAGAAGGATGCTATTACTATAACTATCATTGGCTGCAAACTTGACATGGATTCATTGATGGACATCAGTCTTTCAGTTCGATAAGACAGCGCGCACGTCTGAATCATTTCGGCCAGTGCTGTGCAGGCATTATTCCAAGGTCTGCGGCGGAGATATTTGAGAGGGCAGATTCGGATGAGGACTATGAATACCGTGTCTCGATGTCCTACATCCAGATTTACATGGAACAGGTTTCGGTTCAATCGCTCCTAGTAGTCACTTGTCGAAGAGAAACATTGTGCTTGCCCAAATATCCTGAATTCAACCAAAATATTTGCTCTGAATGATTTCAAGGGAGCCCCTCGACGTTGCACAATTCCTGAATTCCTGAATCCCTATCCCAAGTCAACTGGGGACTCAGCCAATCCTTTTATTTTTCTTTCATTACAACAATGATTCAACTTGCTAAAACAAGACTGACCCGCTAACCTTCTTAAATCATGTATCTTCTGGGGGTATAATTGAGAAGCTTACAGGAGTGTAAAAAAATGCAGATACAAGACCTTTTGCGCCCAGAAAATTGCAACATGCAGATTCGGGAAGGGGATAATGGAGTATACGTCTCTGGGGTTGAAGAGGTCCAAGTGAAGTCAGTGGAGGATTCTATGAAACTATTGATGCTTGGGGATCGGAATCGATGCTTTGCTTTCACTAAGCTGGTAGAACATACCTCTTGAATGGCCGTTTCCATGAGAATGAACTCGTTTCTTTTCCTACGCTTAGAACAACGTCGCCGGAATCTCAAGCTACGCGTCGAGATGACATCAATCATCGTTTTGATGCTTAACAGAATGCACATTCCTCCCGGAGTCACACCATAGTGGTCCTGACTGTAGAGAAGAAGGCGAGGGATCACACCAATGAGCAGAAAGATGAGTTAGCCAAGCGGAGGCGCATGAGTTCCTGCTTTTTAGAGAGTGAAAGGTAAATTCACGATTATTTCTGCATTAAACCAGTCTCCTGAAGGAAATTGCACCCTGTACAGCACGTGTATTACGGAATGAATTTGTGACTGTCTGCATGTTCAGGGTGTTAGTGGGGAAATTGTTTCTCGTGGACTTGGCTGGCTCGGAGCGATTGAAGAAGAGCGGTATGAAGCTAACATTTTTCATACCAGGACCCTGTAATTTCAGATCAAGCTTAAATAATTTGTCTTCCTAATTCAATTGATGCATATACACACCTGGAATACACCGCCCGGGGAATAAAAGAATTTCATTACTAAAGACAATAAAAGGATGTATATCACATAGAGTAGATATTACTTACTTGTCTGTTCGGATTATAAGCAAAACATGATTATTTCATATCAGGTTCAGAAGGAATTCGGGCAAGTGAAGCCATGAGTGTCAATTTGTCCCTCACCTGTCTAGGTTTGTTACTATGAGCTTCACGACTTGGAATACCTTTCTTGGTCCACTTTTTCTAATAAATATTGATTCGTCATCTCTTCTTTGCAATGGAGGAATAAAGAGAAAGTAAGTTGCACTCCCATATTGAGCTTCGTATCTTTCACAGGCAAGTGTATTAGTGCAAGAGCGGACCCAAACATAACGCACGTGCCCTTCCGCGACTCGAAGCTAACCAGGCTTCTTCAAGAGTCCTTGGGAGGTACTCCAATGAACTCCAGAACCTTGACGTGGGCGGGAGTACTTTTATGGTATTGAATTGCTCCAGGAATAGGCGGTGGGTTGAATTTTCACAGGAAATTAAATCGACTCAGTACCATTGACACAGAAATTTCATCATGTGTAGGAAATGCAAAGACGTCTTTGGTGATCAACATTGCTCCTTGCAGCGAGTACCTGCAAGAGTCACTCTCTTCACTCCATTTTGGGTCAAGGGTAAGTCCACCGACGCTGTGCTCAGGCTTCAGTAGTAGAATTATGTCCCAGAGAGCAAATGTCAGGAACGCAGCAATTTGTGAAATGAGCGACACTTAGCATAATTATGTTTCAAACGTTTTATTTATATTTGTGCTACTGTTTCGTAGAACTTACGTTGGTAGAACGATTAACAGAAAGCAGGGTTGGAGGGTGAGAAGACCTACAGGTAAGTAGATTTGTAACTTCTTAATCCTATTGAAATGCACACAAGGTAAGATGATACCTAACACTTACAGTTTCATGGGCCGGGGGGAATTCCGGTGGCTGATTGACAACATGAGATTTATTCGAGAGCATAAACTTTGAGATTTATTCGAGAGCACTGCATCTATGTCACGACTGTAAGCATTCAAGTCGAAAGACTGATGCTAACTCTGATAAGCAAATGCCTTAGCGAAGCTTTACAAGCATCGATCCCCACTTGTTACTAATTAAGAAGGTAGCAAAGTTCAGCAACGTTTCGATACAAAACTCATCTACAGACGTCGAGCAGTTACCATTCGTGGAGATTGTTAGTGAAAGTTCTGATTGAATTCCCATTCAATTGTGTGAGCAGGCTATGAAGGTGACAACCCGAGCCATAGTTAACGTGGAGGAGGAGTTCAGAGTGCTGACCAAAAACCTACAAGAAACCCTGGATTTGCAGGATGAAAAATTGCAGCATCTTGAGGTAGACGATTTTCAAAAAGGAAATTTAAAGAAAAATGGCCTATGTGGCTTTACATTCAGAGTGGCTTCAGTCTTGCACTTCCTGAGGAAAGAGAGCACTCTCTTCTAAGAAAACTGTTGGCTTGCAGGCATCCGTGTTGTCCAAGGACGAGCAACTACTGCAGGCCAGGCTGAGCTTAGTGGAGAAAGCGAGACAAGTGGAGCTGTTACGAGAAGAGCAGAACAAATTCAACAAGAAGTTCATGGAGCAACTTCGAGTCAAGGATGAAAGTTGGAAAAACAGGTCAAACTCATTGTCACTTTCCAGTTCAAATATTTGGGCATGTCATAAGGTAGACAAGCCTACTACCATGCAACTAGCAATCTGAATTTCGTATCTTGGGGACAACTCCGAGAGGGGTACGTTCTTTTCATGGTGTGCGAATCAAAACCAAGTGGAATTATAATTTTTTTCATTGAATTTGTAATTTTTGTAAATTTTTGAAGTGGTCTACCCTGAAATTACAAAACCATTCATATAGTGGAGTCATCAGCATCCTGTAAACAACCCATGACCCAATGTAATATATGGTACTTAAGTGTGCACACAAGCTAGAAAGAGGTAGATGATCCTATTCCCAATATGTACACCTCCAATCTATCAAAATGTAGTGTATCTTAAAAACTATCACCTAAATCTCTATTACCAGCCTTTTACAAGTATAAAAACTATTTTTCCACTATCCTATTTAAGTCATGTAGTTTCTGCAATGATTTTTTTAAGAAATGAACGCATATTTAAAAGATTTTTAGGATGATATTAGGGCCAAAAGTAGGATGAAAAAATTAGGTAGTAAATGGAAATGGGCTTGGCTACCTTAGAAAGGATAAGGTAGGAGGTGTTAAAATGTATTGGGTTCTGCAATGTACTATAGAAATATTTTTATAGTATATTTTTATAGTGAAGGGTGGGATGTTTCTAAGATCTTATGCAATTTCAACTTCAATACCTTATAGCAAAATTCTACAACAAACCGAGCAATAAAAATAAATGTAAGTTAGATCTAGATAGCTTAAATTTGCAATTCAAGAAAATCTTACTCAAAACTCATTGGAGTCTTGGAAGCCTTCTCAAAAGTTGGATCAACCCTTAAAGTGATGGTTTTAGCATCTCCTACCTTATTTAAAAGCTCATTTTGATCTTATATTGGCCCTGGGTACGCAACTCTTGTACTATACATAGGGGTCATCGGCATTAAAACGGCTTAGAGGACAGCTTTTGTAAAAATTATATCAAATTAAAAAGACCAAAAAGTTGGGTGAAGATCAAATTAAAAAAAATTAAATGCAAAAAAATGTTGGGTTGCATACATATTAGAAAAAAAACTTGCAATATATATAAAGAATTGAAAAACCAATGCATACTTATAAATTTTCATACAAAAAGTTTCCTCCAATTAAAATCAAAATTGATTTTCAATGTGTTATTTATAATAAAAAAATCTTAAATTTATTTTAGAAAGCCCCCAAAGTTGGATAGCTTGGCCTATGATACAAGTATTTTAAAAAATCATACAATTAGATTTTTAATGCTATTATTGTCTTCAAAAATACTCATTTAAAGTAAATAATTATATTTTTGGATTCCTTGTTGAAAGGGCTACAAGAATTTTCAACATTAAAACAAATTATATTCCTTGAGATTAGACTAAAATGCATTATAAGTAATTATAATAAGGAACATATAATACGGGAGTTGCGTACCCGGGATATTGGCATTTAGATTACTTATAAAATTGACCAAGTATTATTGAACAATTGCTAGAAGCACTTACACTCCAAGTATTTTACATTGTGAAATCCCAATCTATTTTCATGTACAACTTTTGAAGCATTGATCCAACAAACCTTATATTTATAACAAGAGTGAAATAATGTATTTGAAATATTGAACTAAGTCAATCATTTTTTATCTCTTAAAATATCCTTAAGGATTCTCAAAGTATAACATTAATAGTTTTAAGGTTTGAAAATACTAGTGAATATCCTAATTCTATAATATGAAAATTGAAATTTTTGAAAAGTATGTTTGTCTTTAAGGAGGTATATTTAATTAACCTCTAAAAGATGGAGGGTGTTTTCTTAAGAGAAAATGTTAGATATTGTCAATTTTTGGTGCATTGCCAAAAATCAAAAATTAATATTTTTTGTTTGAATTCCAATTACACAAAAGCGTAGTAGACCATTATGTCAATTATGTATGGAAAGTTTTGAAGCCATTTGACCTCAAGTATTGTAAAATTATAACATTTGAAATTTGAAAAAGATATGAGTATTGACTCCTACCAGATTGGGACAAAATTTCAAAAACAAATAAGAAATGTGTTTTACTTTATATCACCTTGCAATACAAGGTTATGTAATCATGCAATACACTAGCAATTTTTTGACAATTTTTTATGCACTACAAAAAATTTGTCTTTGAAATCCAAATGGAGAAAACATCCATCCAAACATTTAGAATATGTAGAAATAATTTCAAAATCTTTGACTACATAGATTGCAAGATTATAGCATTTGAAGTTAGAGGAATTTTGCAAAATTGCCCATTGCAATATAATTAAGAAGGTTTGTTTGATTGTCTCCTTTTGGAATGTAATATTTGAACTAAAATTTTATTTTTATTTTCTTACAATTGAATACTACATCATGTTAGTTACATACATACCAAATTTCAAGATTAGATTAGAAGTTTAGCAAATGATACCCAAATTGACCAAATTGCTTGAATGTCTTTGGGCAACAAAACTTTTCATTAAGGCATCCAATAGGAATTTATACTTTTAGAAAGTTGGTTAGTGTATTCATCTTGTGTCAAAATTTCATATACAACCATTAAAAATTGACTTCATAAGAACCCCCAAAACATTCAATTGTTTATCCAAGTGGCAACTGTTCTTTAGAATTTTCTTAAACCAGCTATAATAGTTGTGTTGATCCAATTTCCTAAAAACCATATTTAATATCAAAAATTTAGTTGATGAAAAAAAATTGTAAACTAAAAAATAATAATTAATTAAATAAATAATAATTTTAAAAATATTATATGAAATATTAATTAATTTAATACAAAAAAATTAGTAAATAATCAAACTGAATGAAATTAAAATCTAAAATTTTATAACTTAATTTTTTATAAATTTATAACGAATAATTTAAAAAATTGAAAGATTGAAAACTTAGAACTTTCAAGAAATAAATATTGAGATTATAAAATCTTTAAAATTTAAATTTTCGAGATTTTAAAATATCAAATTCTAAGTTGGTCAGAATTGCTAGCAAAAAGAGCAATACTGCAATAGAGAGTTAGAGACATGACGTAAATTCATCCTAAATTTTATGCAAAACATGTTATTTTTTGTGGTCTTCAAGTCTAAGCTAATCTTTGGTATTATTAATAGTTTAGTAACTAACAAAAGCATTAATATCAAAAATTACTAGTTATAGTCAATTGAAAAATAAAAAATATATCATGATTAAAAAAATTTGAAATATTATAATTTAATAATTATTATCAAATTAATAATTAAAATTTTAAAATTTTCAATCTTAGAAATATGGAAATTTGAAGATTTGCATACTTTAAATTTTTAATTGGATGTCATCAATAGTAGAATAAAAATCATTAGAGCTTTCATATTCATACAATAATAATCCTATTTATGCACAACATATAGAAATTGATTAAATTTTTTTAAATCTTTGACAAAATTATTACTCTTGACTTCTTTGACAAAAAAATTTGGTGATTTAAATGAGTTGGGTTGATATAATGAAATCCCATCTTATAGATTTATTGAATAATGCTACCTTTAACATTCATTTGTAGACTTGGAAAAAAAATAGTCTATTTTTGGTGCTTGATTGTTTTAAAAGATCTTTAGATAATTTTTTTAATTAAAAATTCAATAACTTTTAGAAATTAAAATTTCTAAAAGCTTATTAGTTTAAAAAGTAGATTGATAATTTAAAGAACTATTCTAGGCCTTAACTTTTGAGAATTAAAATCTTTTTAGGATTTTATATAAATGATTCATTCTGTTTTTATTTGTTTGTAAATATATTTTTATGCATTACTGTAAAATATTTGGCCAAATAAGACATAGTTATTAAAACCTTTTGCAGTTTTTATAATATTATTTTTGTTTTTAGACTAATATTATGATTATAAATAAACAAACTATAAAAATATAAACTTAGAAGATTTGGTATACAAATGAATTAAACACCTTAAAAAAGAATCTATAAAATTTTATTTTTATATACAAAATATAAATTTCAAAATTAACACTTTGAATGCACACTATTAGAATTTGTTAATCCTAATGCAAATGGAATTTGTGAAGGGTATTGCTTAAATATTATGATTTGCAAATAAAATTTTAATTATACAATATTCAAAATAATATCCTTTTTCATATTCATTAAATTTTATTATAATTTTTTTGAATAATTTTTTTATAAGGCATTTATTTTATAAAGGAAACAAAAATATTTGTTGTCATCAATCAAACAAATAAGTGGTCTAATAACAACATAATATTGATAAATGAGGATATAAAATATTGGCAGTTTAAAATACATGTGTAGGTTGCCCTTATCTTGTAGATAGTTGTAAGTATCCAAATAGGCTCTTTTATGGTATACACTAGAAGTTAATAATATCATTTTTCCTCATTAGACTATTTTTAGGTGACTACATTGAAAACTTTGGGCTAGTAGTGGATATTGATGAAGCTTTTAGTATAAGTCAACATTGAATATGACTAGGAGGCTTTGAATCTTGAGTGTGGGCACTTTTGAAGATGATCACCAAGATGCAATGTTAGATTGGTTTCAAGTCATTTAAGGGGCATATCCCTATAAGACTGAAAGCTATGGTTTTAAATTTAGATGAAAGAGAAGCACCTGAGGTTAATTTGAATGCCTCTAGGAGCTATCGCTATTTGTGATTTTTGATAACTAAGAGCACTCAAGAGGAATTTTTGAGGATACAATAAGTAAGATGCTTGAAATAGAAATATTTCAAAATATACTTAGAGTATTTAAAAAAATATTTTATAATTTGGATTTCAAAGCCTTTCTTTTATTTATAAATTTATATATTTTTTATTGCTCAAAGTAAAGGATCTCCTATATTTAGACTCTTCCCACTTTTTAGAACCACCATTAGTAATACCTCCAAGGTACACCTTTGAGTTGATACCACAACTATAGAAATATGTGGCTCTCCAGACTTATCAAAGGTAGATTGAAGAGCATTGGTTCCAACTACATGATGTGGAGCTCTATTGGAAGGATTGCATACTCATCTTTGTTCTTAAAGAAGGTGCAATTGCCGGTATAATTTACTCATCATATGTAAAGGGGGAAGATAAGCCTACGTAAGATGAAGAGGTGCCTTATGTAGAGCTCAAGGTAAAATCTACGGTATTAGGCAAGTTAAAGAATAATAGACAACCTACTTTGATACAATTGGCACAGGTCACACAAGTGACTTTGTCAATAGTTGGTGATTCTCCAATTTTTGAACCACTATGTATCTTCATTATATATTTGGATTTTGGAAGTTGAATATAGAAGCATTAGGTATGACCAAATGTAGTGCATCCAAGATTTTGGCATGAGAAAGGTGACATCTTGTAATATATATTAGTGTATATGTGGTTGGCACAATTTGCCAATGAGTCAAGAGCATTGTTATCCATTTAGACATCTTTTGCCAAAGTTACATAAAAAGATGTCCGTCCGGACAAGGCGGAAATTATATATGTCCCCCTCCAGCATGTGCGAAGGACAAATGGGATTTATCCTTTAGTAGATAGATTACTATTGGAGACTCAAAATGACCTTTGGTGGACAAGTAGACAAACTTTGGCAATGCAATGTGGCTTTTAGTGGATGGGTGAACACATTTTGGTAGATAGGCACATAGAATGTGATTTTTGGCAAAAGTGGTAGATTGATTTTGATAGATGGGAAGACGCAATGTAACATTGGCGATTGTAGTGGATGGAATTATGTGGCCTGAGGATGAACAAAATGTGATTTTGGTGGGCATAGTAGAAAGGATTTGGTAGATGATCACAATATAACATTTGATGATCACGGGGATGGGGTTTGGCTTGTTAGTAGATGCGATGTGGCTTCGAGGGAATGGGGTGGACAAATTCTTGTTAATAGGTAGATGGAATGCAACTTCTTGTAGATTGACAAACAAAATATGACATTAGGCGGGTGGAAAATGACATTCAGTAGAGGAAAAACAACTTTGATAGGTAGAAAATGACTTCTAGCAAGCAAAAAATGACTAGTATCAAAATTAAAGGTGAACATACAAATGGCAGTTGGAAGACAATAATTTTATCTTGGAATAAAAAATCCAAAAAACACTTATCAAAAGCCATTTAAGCAGCCACGTCTTCATCCAATGCATCCATGTTTGCTGCTAATTGACGTCTAATATCGAGACAACTTTGGTCAAGAGATGTTTTTATTAAGAGCTAATTAGTGAAGTTGTTTTTGACAAAAAAAAATTAGTGCTTATGAGATTTAGCAACTACACGGACCATCCTTAATTATGACGGCAAAACCACCTTAGAACAAGCATTTGCCATGTTAGAGAGGTGTGGTGTGAAAGAAAGAAAAACATGATGATCTTGTTGCATTTTACGGTATAGTCGTATAATACTCAACAATGTTTTGAATAAAAAATATTTTAAGATAAAATAAAAAATAACTAGAACACTATAGGTATGGAATTTCAAAAAACTGAACCTAAATTTTTTTTATCAAATTTTTCTTTGCTAATAATAAATTAATGGAAATTTTCACAAAATAGTTAAAACATTCAAAAAATAAGTAAATAAAAACTATGATCTATTAACTTGATTAGAAATCAGTTTTTTTTAAATGATAGAAAAAAAGTTTAAAGGTCTAGAAATGCGCTTGTAATGTATTTTGATGTACACATGTAGAGGATAAGGAATTAAATATATTTAAATGTCCTTTAGAATATAGATGGAATCCTATTGGAAGAACATATATACCATTTGAATATCTTAGTAAAATTCAGTGAATTCTTTAATAGTACTAAAACCATAAAAATTACTAAATACAACAAATTATAAAAATTAAATTTTTTTTATAGTTCATGACCTTTCAAATATTTCAAAAAATATGGATTTTTGTTGGACATATAGAATATTGGCAAAACTAATGCAAAGGCATGAAACCTTACTTCCTTGCAGTGAATGATTGTGGAGAGCCTTATATTAATGGAGTTGTGGCATGGCTTGTGGAGAAAAAACAAGTTCTCTACCACTTAACTTAAAACCTTTCTGTAAAGCGAGTAAGTCAACAACCTATTGTAATACTAATATGGCAATGTTGCATCATCATTTGAACTTGAATTTTGAACATAGTTGGGACATTAAATTGCCTCATCTAAAGGCACTTGATTGAACATGCAATGTCAACGAGGAGAGGAGGACAAAGTTTCTATCCCAAATAGACAAAGGGAAGTCTTGTGGAGGGCAAAGTTGCTATTCCAAATAAGTGAAGGGAAGTCTTATTTTCTTAGCTTTAACACCAAAGTATGGTACAAGTTAGAAATGACCCAATACAAAGAAAAACTAGGATAGCCCAATATGTCAATTCTATGAGGGATACATATTTTTTAAAGGTGCGTACTTCTTTTACAAATCAAATCCAAGTAGAATTATAGTTTTCCAATTAAAAAATATCAGTCAAACACTAGTTGTCATAGTTGAGGCTATTTTGTAGCCTACAACCATGACCATTCAATTTGAGTGTCATAAATAAGCAATTTTCAATTTATTTGCTATCTTTTTTAATTCTTGTAGATTATAACATCACAATACATATTTTTCTTAAGTTCTAATTTTTTTTAATTCTTAGATTGATTTTCTAAGGATACAATCTCTTTATTTTTATTTTTTCAATAATAATCTTCTGAATTCTAATGTCATTCGCTATGAGTGAAAGGTAGGATTAGTGATCTCGAAATGGTGTTTAGCCAAAGGTTCATTTTTGGAAGATCTTTTTGGAATATACACTAAAGGCATGAAAAAATTAAGCAGCAATCGAGCAAAATTTAGCCAGTTTTGGAATTGTTGGGTAGGGTTAATACATCTTCATAGTTTGGCAGATGTTTAAAATAGTAATATTTTTTCAAAATTCTTATTTTCCATGTAAGAAAATTTTGACAAAAGAAATTTTCCAAAAATTTTCATATTTAGTTCTAGAATTGTTTTATGCCAAATCTGTCCTAGAGGGACAATATTGTATAACAATCCTTACAATATTGGCAAATTGCAACAAATAATGTGGGGTTTTTTGCAACTACCATTCATCATGGAAGTAAATGGAGCGCTTCTATTGAACTATTAAACTGCCATATGGTTATGAATATATATCTAGAAATCACCAAGAAGTATATTTTATTGGTATACCATTGAGTCAAATAACTCATTTTGAGATACAAGTTTGTTTCATATAAAGTTTTTTTTGGGAAAACAAAATCTAATTGAACATTTTTGTTCCAAATATATTTTGCAGAATTATATTCTTTTAGAATAGGACTATGTCAAACAAGATAGCTTCAAATTCATCTCATGAAGACTCAAATCATTTTTTCAATTTCAGATTTTTCAGATTTTCAGCCATTGAACTCAATTTTTTGATTTCAAAATTTTAAGAATTGAGGGTTACAAAAATCTTAGCAAAAGAAACTTTATTGGAATTGTAAATTCAAAAAACATAATTAAATGTCTCTCAAAAGTACAATAATTGTCATGGCTAATTGAAGAATTGGAGATTTTTAACAAAATTTGGACATATTGTGGTACAAGAGTAAAATGGTTTTTAAAAATATTTATCTTTTTTATAAATTAACTCAAAATTCTCCAATTTTTTTAGTTAATTTTTAATAAAATACATAATAGTTATATATTATATTTATTGATTGTTTAGAAAATTTTGGAATAAATTATCAAAAATATAATTTATTATTATTCTATTTTAACAAATAATGTTTTTTTTAAGAGTCTAAAATTCATAAAATTCTTCCTACAAAATTTCTAAAGAAATTCATTCCATGTATTGAAAAATCTTTAAAAAAGTATTCGCATAAAAAATATTTATTAGTTTTTAATTAATAAATTTGAATTAAAAGTTTAAAATGACAAAGTTATTTTAATTTTTTTTAATATATTTTATATAAGTATATTTTCTAATACCTTAATATGTCCAAAATTTATTGAAAAGTTATAAACTATAAATTAATTATGGCAATTTTTGAAGTGTATAAATATTTATAAGAGCCATTGTACATCTAAATTTGCCACATGCATTTATTTTTCTTAGGCTTGATATTTAATTTTTCTAGTCATTGTTTATTTACATTTACAAAACTTTTAACTGAAACTTTTGGTTTTGTATATTTTCATTTGTTTTATTACTTTAAAAAATTTCAATTACAATGAAAGTCAAATTTTTAAGATCTCTATAGTCTATATAATTGAAAAAAACATACAAAGACTCCCTTATGTGTTATGGAGAGACTTTGAAATAATTAATCTCCAACATTAAGGAAAACTATCATATTGCATGGGAATTTTTTCCATAATATTGTCTAAAAATCTTTGGAAATAATTTTATTTTTTATTGAAAACTTTATTTCATTCAATCCAAGACCTTCTAAAAAATTATTATAGCATATATCAAAAAATTCAAAATTATTATTTTCAATGTCAATAAAGACGAGTCCGATGTTGCTAACATATGAGCCTAGGATATTTGAACCCATAAGTCCAAGAGCTTATGCACTTATATTATAAGTACCTTTTATAGTTATAGGAAATCTATATTATAGGTATATATATTATAGGCGCTTTCAATGGTTGTAAGGTACTTATCTACATTTAGGCTCAGGGCTCATAGGCTTGCATTTCTAGATTTATATGCTAGCGTTATTGTAAATAAGTTTAACATCATTTACATTAATATACTAAAAGGTGCTTACCGTGAAAGAGCATAAAAGCCACAAAGTATATAGTGGATGATTTTCTCTTTTACTGTAAAAAATAAAAATGCACCTATCAATCCAAAAATTAAAATGTATTTGAGTGGGTATCTATCATCAAGATGGCATCCTTCTAGAGTTAAAATGCTTGTAACTTTTAATAATAAACAAGGATAAATACTTGAATGAACTAAAATATAAACTATTCAAAGCTAAAACAATAAAGTGATCTACTTTGAGTTCACTTCATAAGGATCCATGGTTCTTACATAAAAAGTATATTGAAATTATGCAATTTATTGAAGAATACATGTGTTTTATTTACATATGATTATGGTCTAGCTTCCAAATTAAAATAATTCCAACAATCACTTTGATTGACAATTTGCTATACCTTCCTAAACTATACATTGTATTTGAAGTCTTGATATAATTCCAGACACTTAATTATGATGAAGATGATCATACATTGTTGAAGTTCAAATAGTAACAAGGATAATTCTGCTTGAATGTGCAGGCTAGAGAATGTCAAAAATACAACAAGTAATATTCATCAGAAGGTTTTTCTTCTCTTCTTTGTGATAATTAGTTCAATCAAAATAATTGTAACATGCTCTTATTTCCAAAATATCTTTTAGAATTTTTTATATCAATTTTTTTTTATACACATTAGAGATATCTATTAAATCCAACTTCAATTTATCTTTTCTTTTCTTTTCTTTTCTATAAATAATTGTATTTAATAATCAATGAAATACATCATGTCTGTAAACTAATTGCAGCCCTACAAACTCAATTTCTAATCAATGTAACATTTATAAATATGAAAAACTAGAAATTGATAATGAATTCATTTGAAATTGGAGGCCTTTTAAATATGTTTAATAACAAAAAAGAGGAAGATTGAATCTAATAAAGCATGAAATTTAAGTTCCTAATTAATTGCTACTTGCAATAATAGCTAGGTTTTGCCAACAAAAGGTTTGTCCACCTAAATTCTTAAATAAAAATAAAATTATTTTAAAAAACATTAGTAACAAGATTATAATCTTATTAAATCCTTAATTTCTTCATGTAATGTATATTTTAGATTTAAAAAATAAACTCAAACTATATATCTTAATAACCTATTGTTGTATATATCATTGATCAAATGTTGTTTATCATTCTTGACAAGGTGTTTAATAATATACATTGTTTCAATTGCTTCATATTTTCATGGCATGGATTTTAGAAACTCTTTTGTGGTTTTAAGAGTGCACCCATACTCCACTCTAGCAAACAACTATTTCTAATATTAAAAGTGTCTAACAAAATAATATTAGCTATTCATTGATTTCAAGATTTACTCAAATAATAGCTTAAGGATATGAGGATTTAAAATTTCAAAACTATAATAATAAAATTATAGAAAAGATAAATGTCAAATAATTTTGAAATTTTTTATTATTATTTTTGTATAAATTCAATTGAAAAATATTGGATAAAATTAACAAAAGCTAGAACTTTAAAAATGTAATTTTTGAATCAAAATTATACAAGTTATATTTATATTAATACTATCATTAAACATTTTGTACTTGTAATGTTTATCTTCTAAATTATTTGATTAGTAAAAAACCTTCAAACAAATTTAGGCCTTATATCTTTAATTCTATATTTTTCTAAATGTATAGATTTGTAATATAGTCAATTTTAATTAAAAGTGACTATATTAAAAGTAATTTTTTTTACATATATTAAATTAAAAATATATAAAAAATAAAAATATATTATTTTGATAAAATCATATATCTATACATCTCTATATATACTCCTTTGAAGTTTGGTTATAAATGAAGTAATAATAATTAAGATTTTAAAAACAAACAAGGAATTGAATTTTATTATAAATCTTTACAATAAAATCCAATTAAGTTTTGTTAACAAATTTGTAAGAAATATTTTCAAACTTATAAATAAATAGAGTAAAGAAAATATTTCTTTAACTAAATTTTGTAAATCTATGTTGAGAAAAATAAAAAATAAAATGAATCTTTCTTGCATTAACAGACAATATATAATATTAGTTCATTCATTCTTTCATAGTAACCTATATGAAGTAAAAAAGTATTATTTAAGTATGTGCAATAAAGCTTGTCACTAGTAGTAAAAATTTGCAAGCACTTTTATTCAATATTCATGCTAATAAATTGATGAAATTGATGAAAAAAGATGCTTATTGTTTTATAAAGCATTTTTTAATGCAAAGTTTTTTTATTTCTAAACTTCTAATGACTTTACAATAAAGATGATACTTTTGTTCTCTTCTACTAGCCATTAAACAATAAAAATTAAATAAATGATTTCTAATAGAAGAATACAATAAAAACTTTAGTGCATTTTATATAATTTGCATTTTCTTAATTAGCAATAGCATTTGTTGCTTATAATAAGGTTTGATTGCTTCTAAATTTAAAAATATAGTTATAAGACTTCTATTTCTAAATTAAGTTCACAAATAACACGTATGTGTATCCTCATGACTTATATAAAAACAAAAATACCAATACCTATAAGGGCATTGTCAATGGTTCTTTCTAAATGACCCACTAAATACATCACTATGTTTTATTTCGTATAAAATTAGAACCTTGTGATTATCATCATTAGAATTCCATAAAAAATTTCTTTAAATAGACACAATAAAATTTAAATTTGAAATTTAGAAGAATGACATGGAGTCTATTAAATGCAAGCTAAAAGTTAAAAAAAATAGAGAGTCACTTCAAATCATGCTCAAGAAATAAAAATCAAGGAAGTGGTTCTTCAGATTTTTGATGTGTTTCTAATGATAATAATCACAATTCTAATTTTATACCAAGAAAATGGTAGTAATGTATTTAGTGAGTCGTGTAGAGTGATTCATCAATGATGCTTTAACTCCTTTGTGTTCAAGGATTGAATCTATACTAATTGATTGAAAGTTGTTACACAAAATTTTCTTTGGTCAACACTTCTAGATATTGTCCAAATAAGGTATTTTCATTTATTGTTGAAAGAAATGAGCAAGCCCACTTCCAAATGAGCATTTGAGTCTTGTTGGGAGTCAAAGGAAATTTAAATATCCTCTTAAAATGCTTTGGATGACATATAAATAAACTATAGTTTTGAAAAAAGAATGTATTCAAAATTGACACTAGGCTCTCATGGAAAGAAATTGTGCATTTTAAATAAGAATATGTTGGAACTCAGCTCTTTAATTTTGCAAACAAGTAGCTATTACATTCAATTGCCTTACGCCAACATTAATAAGGTTTCACAATGTTCACATGTTCCAACAATGACACAATTAGTATACTTTAAATTTCATGGGTGTTATAAAATTTGGTGGACTTTTAGTTTTTTTGTTGCATTGTGACAAAGACAGAGGATAGAGAACTTACAAGTTGAGCTGGAAAATTTAAAAAATTTCAGTC